>SCDY01000225.1:0-97263 GCA_004143825.1 Drosophila micromelanica
TTTTTAAGCTAGAGTTACCAAATTTAGAGGGTAGATAACTGGCCACCGCCTTTAAAGATCGGCACACAATTTCGGCGACAAACCCCCATCCCCACTCACTGCTGTTAAATTAAAACATAAAACATTCTACTTTGATTTTAGAAAATCTGCTGGACTCCTCCACAAATACCAATACGCTGGTATCACTGAATTCCAATAGCGCCACGCCCATGATGTGCAATAGTCCAACAGCCAGCAGCAGCGGTGGCGGCGGTGGAAGCGGCACTGTAGGCGGAGGAGTTTCGGGTCCCAGCTCAGGTCCAGGTGCCTCTAATGCTAGTTATGGTGCAGCCGCCGCTTCCAGCTACAAAATCCAACGGCAACAAGCTAATGTGCGGGAAAGGAAACGCATCCAGAGGTCCGCACCTACCGGGTACACTAAATGGTCTTTTCCATTTCACACTAGCTAGTTCTGGGATTTTTGGAACAAGGCACTAACATGCATTTCTTTCTGTTTTTCTTTATTTATTTTTGCGCCCTGCAGTAGTATCAATTCAGCCTTTGATGAGCTGCGCGTCCATGTGCCCACATTCCCGTACGAGAAGCGGCTGAGCAAGATTGACACGCTGCGGCTAGCTATTGCATACATATCCCTGCTGCGCGAGGTGCTGCAAACGGACTACGATCCGCTCACCTATGTGGAGAAGTGCTTGCGAGGTGAGATCAAAGCTGATCGCGCCAATTGGAATACAAGCGATTTGACGGCACGCCTCTCCTGGATCAACTGGGAGAACCTGGGCGTCCATCCAGGACGTCGCACTCTGCTTACTTCCCTGGCATTGTCTTCGGAGCCAATGTGCGGTGCACATTGCGGCTTGCCATAAACTCTTTCCAACTCAACTAAGTTGCGCTTGGTTAGAGATCAAGAGATATTTAAAATATTCCAATTGATATTCCAGTAAGAAATAGGCAGTGAAATATCGGTTATAACTCGATTCGATATTAAGATACTTAAAGCACTCTAAAGATTTAGTTCTTATCAAAGGTCTATCGCAACGTAATATAATTTAAAATCTATAAAGACCTTGACATCAAGTACTAGACTCCGAAAAGTATGCTATGTTGAATAATATTTGATTGAAATATATCCAGTTGGATCTATATGTCTTCCCCATATGTATCTGAATTAAGCACACATGTATTTCTCTTATAAGTAAATTATCATAATATTATAGAAAGAAAGGCTCATTTTCTAACAAATAGCAGTAATATTTATTAAAAAAGCATTTTAAGTTGCACTAAACAAACGACACTTTGTAGCTGTTTCAGTTTCGTGTTTGTTCGCTGGTTCGTTAAGTTTTTGCCTCAATCGGCAGATATACACTGTGTATGTACTAGTAACAAATCAATTCCTCAAATTATATTTTAGGATATATGTATAGTAACAGTATAGACAGTGAGTATTTCTACGCACGATGATCGTGTGTTCATTGACAAACTATATAACTACAATGTAAGTAATAGTAAATATGAGTTCTTTGTTTTTGTATGTTTTGTAGTTTGTACATAGCGATCAACTAACAGGCATTTGCAACTATATATAACAATTTAAAAGCAGTTCATAAAATACATACATATACAATCTAGAAATTTCCTACACACACAGCATTATATGAAGTATACATATATTTACTAAAAAATAAATACTTCTTTGATCAACAAGACAATTTAGAACGCAAATTAATCAATAATCTTACAGACATAACGGCGGAAGGTATTATCTAGATCTACGTGGTTTTCTGTTTTTGGCAGCGTCTACAACTACTAATAATGCATAGCCACCCTAGTACATGCATACAATATTTATTGTATGGTTGTGTGCATGTAGTTAAATTTCTTTGTTTTCTTTCGAATTGGAATTTGACTTTGGTATTATAAATTTGATTTCTTTTGGTTTGAATAATACTCAAAATGCGTTGGCTACACACAATACACAAATGCACACAAAAAATGTTACATACAAGTAATATACATATATACGCATTGGACACATTTAAGCTACATTTCTAATAATTGAATTTTACGATTGCTTTCTTTTGTTTTTGTTTTAAGTTTTTCGTATGTCTTTTGTAGTTGTGGTGTTGTCTTTGATTTGATTGGTTGCTTAGTTTGCATTTAAAACGGCTACTTTGCGCAAGCTCTCAATCTCACTGCGTTTCAAGCGAATCGAAAACATGGTCTCCACAAAGCTATGGCAGTCGGTGACTATGCCATCCTGTATCATAGTGTCGCGAAACAGATTGGCCAAAGCGGCAATGTCCTCGCAGTCTAATATGGCGTTCTTGTGTGTTAAAAACATGGCCAGAGCTGCCCGAAATACAACCTACAAAATAAATAAAACAGTTTAATACACACTTTTATTCCAAAATTAGATCAATGTGATTGCCTTATTGCCCTCGGCGAAAACACAATCCCATATTCGCAGCACAGTTTCCACAGGTAGAACCTCCGCAAATATGCAAATGAACCATTTGCTGGCAATCACCGCATAGGGCAAACCTAAACGAAACCAAGTATTAGTGTTTCATTTTTAAGTGATCCCAAACTCACCAAAGTTTTCCACTTGCCGATTGACAGCCGGCATACGCCTGATAACCAGTTCTCTGAACACGGCCAAATCCCGCAACAGATTAGACATATTATGTGAATGATACTGTGGTACTATTTTCTCAACGATATGCTTGAGCAGCCAGAAGGACTTCTCTTCATCATCGGTGACAATGAGCAGCAGTCCGGCTATATAGTTTAGACCCTGGCAGTAGCCGACATCGCGATTATGGTGTGCATAGGCGCAGAGTATGTTAAAGAGGCGCTCCTTCTTGGAATCAAAGTGGATATTGTCGGGAAAAGTACGAGGTAGATCGATTGATATGGAATCGCTGATTTCCTTGTTAAAATGGTCGATACTCAATAAACTACGATATAGATTGGGATTTTGTTTTTTCGCCTCATCGGCGCCAGTGATTTTCATCCAAACATGCGCCCGATATGGACCTGGTATGCCCTTACGTATATATCGTTTTAGCTTCGGACTGATCTGCGTGAGATCTAAATTTTCTTGCAGTATAGCCTCCCATTTGATGCGACGTCGCGTCAGCGTCTTTAAGTAACTGTCCATGAACTTTTCATAGTTCTTGTAATCGAACTTGTCGCCCCGCTTAAAGCCGTACTCGTCCACGTCGCTGTGAGTAAGTGAAGTTAAAAAATAAAGAGCGTAAGCATCATTTGCTATGAGTACCAATAAATCATAGCGGTGACCATGGGTTTTTTATTATGTGGGCAAAAATTTCTTTACTCACCTAAACGTAGAAACTGCGGTCGCTTCCATATGAACTATGACTAGTTATATTGCTCAGTTGCTCAGATTAAATTCAATTTGACGGCTTGAAGTCCGTTAGTCAGTTGTTGATTATGTTGCTTTTGTTGTTGTCGTTTTTAGCCAGTTTTTCTTCTTGGTTCATGGCCCCCATTAATTGCTTTTTGGAATTATGCGCACGTTCGCCGTTTCCGCTGCTGCTGCCGCCGCTGCTGCGTTACAACTTCAACTGCATTTATAATAAATAAATCGACATTAATAGTTAGTCTTTGTACGACCCTATTTACTTATAAATGCCCATGTTACCTACTTTATATTGTGCGTGTCCTTGAGAATTTGTTGTTGTTGTTGTTGCTGCTGCTGTTGTAGGCGTTTTTAGCGCGCCTCGGGCACTGATAACATTACACGCAGAGAAGCAGTGGGTGGTGGTAGTTGTGGGGGAACTTTTATCACACGTTTTTACGTTACGACTTTCACTGGGAATGCACTGCAAAGTTGCAGATTTATATTTTATTTGTTGAGTGTGGGTGTGAAAATGAGAGCCACTTGTTTGTTTTTGACTGTTGTTTTCAATATTCAATCGTTTATTTATGTTTTTTCTTCTTTGCACTTTTCATTTTTCGATCAGACGCAAATGTTATTGTTATGTTATGTTATGAAATGTTATTGCTCAGCATGAAAATAATTTTAAAATGTTAATGGTCATAGGTATTGGCACTCACCTGCTGGCGTCACATCGAGTACATCCTGGACTGTCGTGCCATATTTCATGCGAATTATATTTAATTTATTTCAACACATCTTTACTTTGTTTTTCTCGCCAGGCAGAGCACAACAGTGTCTGCGTCTGTCAGCGGCAGCTGGCAGCCCTGGTATTAACAGCTATGTTAAAGCAACTTCAGCATTAACTTTGAATGATATTAACAGTTAGTATTAAAATTGCACGTGAGCCGCGCAATATTCATTATATATATAATATAACATATATTATATTATCTACTACATTACATTTATAGTTTATATGACATTTAGATGAATAATAACATTCTTAAAATATACTGCGCGATAAGTATTTTATTCAAATACAAATCATTGCCACAGCGTTGCCAGATTCACTAAAACGTCGAACAGCTGTGTATTGTGCCGACATCAAGCAGTCGTATCGTTTCACTGACACATTACGCAATGCATCAAACAAACTAAAGTAAGAAGCATTTTATTTAATTATGTTATAAATTCCCGTCAATAACGTAATCAATAAAATTATAGACACTTTGTTGAGTTTACATTTAGGCTAACTGAAAAAAACAAAATGCTGCGCAAAGCATCGATGATTGCGGCAGCCGTGGCTGTCGGCGTGGCCCAAGAATCGTCGTCAAAAGAATCGCTGGTTTGCAGACCAAGCGATTTGCCCATCTACGGTTCCTTGCGGAAGACAGAGTAAGTAACAAAAGTAATGAGTAGAATTTCTGCACACCTAATAACATACACTTGCAGGCCCAAAAATCCGCAGGAGCACAAACAGACTGAGTCTGCGCTGCATAAGAATCTGGAGAAAGGCGTACGCCAAGTTCGGATTGAGCTTCAGAATAGCTTCAAGGTGGTTGGCGAACGAACGGCCATTGTGAGCGAGTATTATAATACTGCCAAGGAGCATACGCAACGTTCGATCGATTTCCTGAACGAGCCCCAGAACTCGATGCATCGCAGTGGTGCCATTGTGATGGGCGGTCTGGCCGGCTTCATATTTGCTGCACGTGGCGGCTTCTTCAAGAAGATCGTGTACACGACAGTTGGCGCTGGCACCGTCGCATCCCTGTGCTACCCGCGCCAGGCGGAGGAGAATGTGCGTATTGTGCTATACGAAGGACGCAAGATCTTTGCCGTTGCGTACAATTTCATTAAAGGCGTTAAGCCTGGTGAGGAAGTGCCAATTGAGCCAATACAAAAGTTCCCCACAACGCTAAGGGAACTCAAGTTTTTGGCCTTAGATCTGATCGACGAGGCGAAGGAATCGATCTTCCCCAAAAAGAAATAAAAGACGCGCAACTTGCAAGCGGGACTAAACACAGAGCGTTAGCTGAGCTATGATTTTAGTCAGATTTTGTTTTACAACTAAATATTTATATATATATATACATATAAATATTTTTGTCGATCATTTGCTATTCCTCTATATGCAGTTACAATTCAGCGATACCGTTTGTACCGGCTGTAATAAACTCAAGTTTGCGAATCAGATGTGAAATTCGATTTGTTTCTGGCGTGGTTTTTTGTTCTCCCTTGATTAATTATTCAACTCGGTGTCAAATGTCATCTCTAAAAAAGTGAAATTCGCTGTGATAGAAACATGTGATGCTGCTGATTTAGCCGCAGACCCAGTCGTACTCATCGCTGCGATTGTGCCAATCATTCCCGTGCCCTGGGGCCGTACACGGGACTGGCTGAAAAGTTAATGAATGAACCGAAATTGCCGCTGCCGTTAGCTGCAATTGTTGTACATCATTTACGCACTTGACTATTGGAGGCTGAAGACGAGTACGAGTCCAATTGTGGCGTTCAATTAAAAGATTGTAATAATGATAGTGCATAATTGCCGTGTGCCATATACTATCTATTGATATCTATTGATATAATTGTCCCAGCGAGGGTAGATCGATCGGTAATCAGCAGCAGTCTAAACGGTTTTAATATTTTACTTTAAATCAGCCACATTTACGTTACGAAATAGGTAATAACATGTTTATGCTGGGAATTTTGTTTTTTTTTATGTAGGTTTTTAAGGCTGAACTAATAATCTTTTTCAAGAAGTTTTTGATCAATATATGAGAAACAATTACGCCTCAATTGAAAACATTTTCATAGAAGACGATTGACACTAGAAACGTATTTCAATTTAGAACTGAAAGTGGGAATTAAAACCAGTAAAAATCGTTAGGGAAACCCGGTTTTTAACCGAACCGGTTTGTACTTATATTACAGATATCTTTGTAGTTGCAGGCAAAATCAGCTGAACCAGAAACAAAATTTTCATCAAACCCTTTCATACCTTTAGCGAAGAGGCAACAATACTAGCAATTTCCTATTAGATATATTAATTGAAAAAAAAAATAAGATAAAGAGAAAGTGATATATGTTCTTTCAAATAATTAATATATATTATATAGAATATATTAATATATTACAGTCTTTTTTAAGCAGAACATTGGTTCGAACCGTGAACTTTTTTTCAGCCATGTTCATGAAGTCTAAAAAGAATATTTTAATCTATACAAACCTGCATTAGAAGAATTTTTTAGTTAGATCGGAATAATTAGAACATTTTAAACTAGTTCCATTGTATAAAATGTACGTTGCTGAAATGTATTATTGTTTTGAATGTTTTGAATGAATTTCATCAATTTCTAATTTTTATAATTATAACGTTTTAAATTCTTTAAAGAATTCGATCCACCTCTTTAATTGATAATTTAATTTTTAATTTTTGTTTATATTTTCAATAGATTTATTTCAGCTCCTCTTTATAAATTAACTTGTTCTTTGGGCAAGATACAACATAATGATGTTTGTATGCAATTTGTTTATAAATTAGTATATAGATTTAGTTAATTGTTAATGCCTAAACTAAAATACCAACAACTGCACGATGAAAATGACTTTGTTTTTGTTTTTTTTTAGAGTTTTTTTTTTTTTGTTTCGGCTATATACAAATATTGATGCCATCATATCATTTAGTACGATTCAATTTATGTTAGACAACTTAAGATCAGCCTACAAACAATTTTCGCTAGACTAACTTAGTGGGCTTGACTAAGTGTGTGGGTAAGGGGGAGGGAGGGGGAGGGGGGCGTGGCAAAATACGCACAAGTTCGGCCAATGCAAATTGTTAAATTGAAGCTAACTAAGCTTAAGGTTTGTTTAAATTAAAATCACACAAACTTAAAGATACAACTATTTAAATAAAACAATAACAAGAGTCGAGCATGCACAAATATACGATGGGATGATCATCATCTGACATGCTCCAGTATCCAGGGCACAAACTTGGAGATGCGCGTACAAACGCCAGGCAAATTGGCCTCGGCACAACCAATGCCCCAGGAGATTATGCCGGCTAGAAAGAAGCGGCCATCCTGCGATTTGGCCTGCAATTAAATGGAAAATTGAACCCAAGCAGAAATCACCATCAATATGCTTAGCTTACCTGGAGGGGGCCACCGGAATCGCCCTGACACGAGTCCTGACCGCCGGTTTCGTAGCCGGCACAGAGGAAGATGTCCGGTATGAACTCTTGGCGTCCGGCTCGCAGAAACATGGACTTGCAATTGTCATTGCTCACAATGGGCACCGATACCTGATGGAAAAGTGGACGAGTGTGAGCGAAGGTGGCAACGCAGGCGCACCCAATCCACACTTACCTCCTGCAGCACCGAGGGCAGGGTGCCGCCCTCGCTGAGACGACCCCAACCGGTGACCGTGGCATTCATGCCAATCAGCAGACTCTCCGTTTCGGGCAGGCAAATTGGACTGACATGAGGCGCAAATTCGAGCGGCTGCTCCAGCTTGACCAGCGCCAGATCGTATTCGTACGTAAAGAAATTGTACTTGGGATGCACAACCTTTTTGGCCACGCCGCGCTCAATGTACGGCAGCTGTTCCTGGACATGTGAGAAGTCGTACTCGCCCACGCGAATGCGTATCTGCGAGATGAGCAGACTGCAGTGGCAAATCGAGAGAGCGTTAGAGAGAGAGACAGAGAGAGAAAGAGAGAGGAAGGGAGTTTGTTGCAGCGGAAATTGCAGTCAGTTTGTGTGATAGTTGCTACTCACTCGTCTACACAGTGCCCCGCCGTGGCTATCCAGTTCTCGTTGATCAAAGCGCCACCGCAGCGATGGGTGCTGGAGAAGCCAAAGAACGAGGTGCGTCGCACAGACACCTGCCAGGGCCAACGACCGAACGCCGCGCTCTTGCCGCCCACAATGCGCGTCTCTGGCCGCGTCAGCATTGGCACACCGCACTCTGCATATATATATATATATATGTATGTGCAACAACAACAACAAATTGGATTGTGTCAAATGCAACAGGGCGTGGCTTCACCGCCAAACTTACCGCTTCGCGCCGCCGAAATGGTCTTCACATGGCCCAACATGCCTGTGCCGGCATCATGTGTGGAGGAGTCCGTTATCTCATTTGATTCAATGCCCGCCGTGGCCGGCTGTTGTGCTATGGGCTGGCGTGTGGGATTCGGACTCGAACTCGGACTCGGACTGGAACTTGAACTCGGACGCGGTCTGGATGTTGATGATGTTGCTGTTGTGGATGTAGATGTTGCTGTTGTCCCCACCGAGGTGGGTCGCTGATAGGGCTTTGTGGGCTTCTTCGTAGTTGTCGTCGTCGTCGTTGATTTTGTTGTCGTTGAGCCCTTTGTCGTTGTTGTTGTTGCTGTTGCTGTTGCTGCTGATGTTGATGAGGACGACGTAGCTAATGATGTGACCGGAGACAGCTGGAAGGTAGCCAAAAGTGGTAAACATTATGCTAATAGTTACCCAAGGAGCTTTAAATATTTCACATGCAAAGAATCAATTTTTCATTCCACTGCTAAATCTCTGCGGAGGCCAATTGTCCATTGTGTTTACCACATGCAAATCGACTTCTGAATACCCTTACATAAAAATGAATACTAAAATGTGTAAATATTTCAACTCAACTGATTCATACACTAAGCCAGAATTAATTTAAATGAAATATAAATAAATTATTTATGTTCAAAGCTGAATTATTTAATGGAAGATTAAAACCTAAACATAGGTTCGAACCATGAATTGAATTTTTTTCATACGTATATTTTTAGTTTTTCATCAATTGATTTGATGATGTTTACAACTTTGAAAAATTATATTTTATATTTTAAATATCTTTAATACAGTTCTTGAATTGCCTTTGATTTTCTATAGACACTTTTCGGATACCCTTTTCCTTTTTAGCAAGGGCACAACAACACACCCCAGAGACGAACCTCTTGACCACGTCAACATCATCGCTGTTGGACGGGGCAGCAAGACAAATCTTACATCAGCTTGGGCTTTGGCTGTGGCTTTGTGCAAACAATAAAATGTCCCCCTAGGCTGTGGCCTGCCACGGCGGCAGCCAGTGCAGCAGAGCATCAGAGAGTCCGAGCTGATCGAGGAAGGAGTAAATGACCTCGTGGCTCGTTTGTTTCGCTTTCGACATCAATGCATCACACACAGAGAGCTTGGCGCAGAATGAAGAATTGTGGCAGGCAGACAGAGAGAGATGGAGACGCGTATTTACATACCTGAGGCCTGGTCGGTATGGGTTTGGGTTTGGGCCTTGGTCTCGTCTGCCCCGGCAGCATCATTGTCGTTGACGACGACGACGACGACGTTGTCGGCAGCGGCGTTGGCGGTGGCCGCTCGTAGACAATCGGCTTCTTTGTGGGCTTTTGCGGCTTGGCGGGACGCATGGGCGCTGGCAAATTGACGATGCCGGGCTTGGTCCAGCCGGTGGGTCGCGGCTTGGTAATAAAGCTTGGCTCGGTGGTCATGTGCCAGTGTTGATGCTGCTGCTGCTGCTGCGTTGACGTATGCCAAATACTATCTGTTGGTGTAATTATTGTTTGTTGTTTTGTGAGTGAGTCCATAAGTCTCCCATAACAATGCAACAGGCGCCATTCTATACTCACTCGAACTGCTCGTTGCCTGGCTGGCCGCACTCTGCGAATCGGGTGGCGACGTCGGCTTCGGATGCGGCCTGGACAAGGTACCCTGATGCACCGGACCCGAAGGACGAATGACCAGTGTCCCAGCACCGTGGGGACGCTCGATGGTTGTCATGCCGCTGCATAAGCAAATAGAAAGCCAAATATTCAATGAGGACTTGACCAAGAAGCGATTGTTAAAACAAGTTATCGTTTTAAATTGAAAACATTTGTTTAAAATTTTGATATTTTTTTACCTCTAAACTAATTTTTATAATTTTTTATTATAGTTATTATTATTATTTTATTGTTTTGTTTTTTGTATAGAACAAATGATAATAAATTGTTTGTTTTAATGTTTACCTAAATTAATTTTAATTCATTATTATTTGATATAAAGTAAATTTTTTCTGCTTTCCATGCAAATTGGTCAAATTTAATTCCTTTCGTTAAATTTATTGTTTAAAAAATATGTTACCAAATTTGTATTGTAAGATATACAAAAAATATATTGTATATATTGCTGTTCTAGAATGTGAAACAAAAAGTAATGCTAATTATTGCATTTTTTCACAGCAATATCTATTCCGAGCTTTCTAAATCTCTATGCACACATATTGATATTGTGTGCAGAGAAATTAATTTGGAAAATTCTGAAATGAACATTTCAAAGAAAATGCGTTATTTCCGCCTTTGTTTGCTCACCTGATTAGCGGCTTGTGCGGCTGAGGCGGTGGTCGGGGCCGCAGTGAGAGGGGCTTGGTGGGTCGTGTGTAGGAGAAGGCGGTGTGTGGCAGCACAATGTTCTCCGTGTAGTTGTGGGCACAGCAAGAGCCAAACATGAACGAATCAACGCACATGCCCACGTGCTGGCCCTCGGATTTGATGCACTCCCAAACGAACATGCAGGTGCCCTCGATGCGTCCAAAGGAGCACGGCTTGGGGCTTATCTTAAAGTTTTGGCTGCGCTGCAGATCCGCAGGCGTATAGTAGCCGTCCAGTCGATGCGGACTGCGATAGAAGCTGGGCAGGGATGTGCCCTCATCCTCATTTGTGGACTCGTAGTCAAAGCCATTGCTGGTGCGCATTCCGAGCCCGCTGCTACTGTCCGGTGGTGTGATAAGCGCCGCCGACGCTGAGGCAATGCAGTTGACTAAGATTAAGCCTACTAATACTTCTACTATTTGGTGTCTGCTCCACGCTGGTATCGCTGCAGTTGCTCTGTTGACTAGCCAACGCTGTTTGGGCCACATCTTCGGGGCTGCGCTTCTGCCAAAACAAAAAAGAAAACCAAAACATGTGCTGGGCAATTTAGCATTAGACTTGTAACCTGCCGGAACTGCATTAGAGCAATGCCATAAGACGGGCCGTGTCTGCCGATGCCCCCCGCCCCCCTTGCCTTCTATGTGATCCCTACTACTAATTAAGTGCACTTGTCGCATGTTGGGGACTCCAAACAACAACAACAACAACAAAAACTAATAATATAGAAAAAAACATAGGCACGTCGCCCCAGCGATTTCTACTCTTTATGATTGCCAGCTGTGGTATGTTTAATGCTGTTGTTGTTGGTGTTGTTGCAGTCACAGTTGTTGCAGTTTTTTGCCATACTGTAACCAGCCAGTGACTGGTTTAATTGCAACTTTTCACTTTTGCCTCATAATCAGTTTTTGTTTTCGCGCAACGCGAACAAAAATATAAAACGAAAAAATGTATTGTGATCGCACGAATATGTTTTACAACCGACGACACATGCTACAATTAATAATGTCGTGTAGCAACAAAGCAAGTGCCCCAAGACGTCAGACTTGCATCGAAGCCAGCACAGAGCTCATCAAAGCGGAATCATTTTGAAATTTAATTAAAGTTTACTTCAATCCACACAAAGCACACGCCATCAAATTAGATGTTTCGGCTGCAGCCACCCACAACTACAACAACAACAATCATATTACCGCGCTCCCCCCTCCCTCACCATAAACACCCATATTATAGCCCAAACTGGTAGCACACATTGCACCTCTCCCCCCATTTTAGCCGCAGCCCCCGGTTGACAACTTACCTGTACCTGTGTCTGTGTCTGATTAAAGTTTCTAGCTTCATCGGTAACGTGCCGGGCGCATGTCTGGAATCATGGAGTAGAGCAGGGGAGTAGAAGAAGAAGAAGCGAAAGGTTTATTGTTAGCTTTTTTGCTTGAGAATGTTGAGTGGAATTTTGCAGGGCTATAATTAGTGGATAACTATAAGTATATACTTCTATATATGACTAGTCATGCTTGCGGCTCATGTGCTGCACTTGCTCCAAGGCAACAGCCCACCCACCCATGCGATCCCAACGAAAGCGATCCGATCCTTATCGGATGATTATAACCGAGTTGGAATGCATTTGAACTGCTTAACACTGTACTTATCTTTTATTATATTTCAATTTAAATATATGCTTAATTTAACTGAATGTAAATAACTTAAATAATATATCTAAAATCATATTTTAAACTGAGAAATAAGCAGCCCCCTAATTGGCATAATAAGCATTTTATTTGCTTGTATTTTAATTTATTTTATTTTATTAATCTGGTAATTCACAATTTTGCATCTTGATTTTATTCAAAAAAGCATCATCATTGATAAAACCTACTTGAGGGTGTTAAAAATCGCATGTAAAGGTGATAATTAAGAGATAAAAATATAGTTTGCAAAAGAGTAAAAAACGAGAGAGTGAGAACAAAGTCACATTTTTTTATTACTAGAGATTACGAAAGTCGCAGTCCCTTGAATCGAAGTAAACTGTGAAAGTAGATTTTGTATACTCGCATAAAATAGCGAAGCTCTTTATTTTTCCCAATTATTCTACAGTAAAAAAATTTCAAACTTGACCTAGTTTAATAAAAATAACAGCCTATTATGAACTATATCAAGAAAACAATCCGTGTTAAGATCCGCATGATTACTAACAATTATTGTAAATTATTTCCACACTTGGAAATACTTGAAATAATTGGAACGTTTATCGCAAATATGCCTAAAACCCGTTTATCGGCCGGTCTCATCAATTTAATGTCCGCCATTTAAGTCGATGATAATTACAAATCTTTCAAACGGGGACCAAAATTTTTCTGCACGTCATCAGCGTTCAGATATAAACAACTGATGATTGAAATTGAGATCGAATGGCTTTAATTTCAGTATTTGAACTAACCGAATCTGTTTAGCGAACAACGATGAGTAATGCCAAACGTAATTTTGAGTCTAATCACTTTATTTCTATTCACAAATGAAGACAAGCACCGGCCGGTCTGTCGGTTGGGTTGGCATTGGGAACTGGGAGCTGCCACACGCCAGTTATGAACTATTGAGCGCTTGATACGTTGCAAATTAATTTCGTTACGTTTTCATTTCCTCAACAAAACGATCAGCTTTTGTTTTTCTCTTTAAAGTTTTGCTTTTATTTTAACAATTTTTATTTATTTGTTTTTTTTTTTTTTTTGTTTTGACAGCGAGATCCGAAAGGTAATTACCCCGGTTTAACGCCCTGAGAAGCAGAAGCAGCAGCCGTATCAAAAGCAATCTTTTGTGCTAATGACTATCTTTTAGAGACCCCGGCGAAAAAAAGACGGGTAGCCACAGACTGACAAACGATCAGACAGAACCAGACCCCAACCCCAATGGTAGCCAAAGCCAAAGGCCAAAAAAATTTTGTTGCAAACTCTTTTTAATTTTGTTGTGCTTAACAAAGTATTAGAAAAATGCAGCAACTGACAAACTGACGAACGCGGGACAAGCAAACGATTGAGGTATATACTACTACGTGTGGATCAGAGACTTGGATGCAGCTGATGTTGCAACAGGCAGCTAGTTGCAGAGTAATTGTAATAAGAATTGCGCAATTTGCGTCAGTCACTTAACTCTGAAGGCAAAGGCGAAGGCTGCCGATCCGCTCCAGCTCCAGCTGCTGTTGCAGGCCCGATTGGGTCTGGCGTGCCGTAAAGTGTGGAAAAGTCACAGCCCGTTTGGTAAATGGTGGGCTGCCAGGCCAGCCTGCCCGGTAGGCGTTTTGTCAATCGACAGACGATCGACAGGCGACGGCACAGATGACAGGCCGCCCAGGCTAATGAAAAAGATAAACAACTGGATCACACAACCACAACAACAACAGCAACAACAACAGCAAAAAAACAACATGAGTCTACGTTACACACGCAGCTCGGCCTAAAGTAAAGTTGAGGCTTCTATCGCATACATTAGATAGCACATGTCCATCTTCAAGTCGACGTCGACGTCGGCATCGGTATCGGCATCTTTTGAGCCACTCTCTTGTTATAATCACAGCGCGTAACGTAAACACAATTTTTGAGTGGCTTCTCCGTGTGAAACACACATTGCCAGAGGCCCGATACAACAACGTCAACGGCCACAACTGATCAGAACAGTGAGCAATAGAAGTCATTGTACCTATAAATCAACATCGATATTTCTTGGAAAAAAACTAGTTAAATAAATAAATAAAATATTGGATAGAGAAAAATTGTGTCGGTTAAAATTACGATAGGATAGATTCCTAGATTATAATTTATAATAAGTGGACTGAATAACAAAATTAATAAAACTACACTCAAAGAAATAATTCTTAATAATATATATCTAATTGGAACCAATAAATGGAGAAAGTGAAAAATACGCATTCCAAAAACAATAAAAATGTATTGCAATCAAACAAGTGAGAAGAGAGAGAGAGAGAGAGAGAGAGGGGGAGAGAGAAAGAGAGTAAGAGAGAGAGAGAGAGAGAGAAAACGATGGACATGGCTTAATCAACTCAGCTTTTCATCCTGATCAAAAGTATATGGGGTCTTCTACCTGTTACATACAATTACCCAAAAGCATTATACCTTTTTTAGCCATTTTCAATGGGTTCAGGGTATAAAAGTAGTTTCATAGCTTGATTTAAGAATATTATTAAATTTATTTCTGGAACTATTTTATGTAAAAACTAAATCAATTATCTGCAAGTTAAACGAACAGATTAATAACATATCTGGTTAATTTCCGTGTACTAACCTGGGATTATTTGAGTACACAACTTTTTAGTTAAGCATAAATAAATTAAGCTTAAAACGTAATTTCAACTTCTCTAGTACACGTGCTCATTTTATACTTTCTAAGCTGTCCATTAACTTGTGCCTATCACTGTTTGGCTATTAGCTGGCGCCTGTTTCTTAAGCTGAAACTTTTAACGCGGCACGTTAATCAATTATATGCGTCAACATCAACAGACATCACACATACGCAACGTGTGCCCATCAGGGCACCAAGTCAAACGATGCCCCAACGTTGTTGGCACCGCTTTGCATGCGCTTTCGTCTTGACGAGCGAACCAAAATAAAAGCAACACGTTTTCAAGCTGTTAGGTGTCATAGTCTGGGCCACAAACATAAATCACTCGGCTGGCGAGTGTCTCTGGTTTATTAACCTGCCTCGGCTAATGGCCGAGCCCGTGCTATGCAACCTGACGGCAACGCTGCACTTGAACTTTTGACTGCACCAGTCTCAGGCCCCGTACCCAATGGCCAATGTCCAATGGCCAATGCCCAGAGCTCAGTTATTGTTGTTGGTTCTTCTTTTGTTTGTCTGCTTGTTTTTGTATGGTTTTCAGCGTTTTTCCTCATTTAGAGCGACCCTGGCGGAACCTTTTGCCTTGTTCCCATTGTCCAAATATTTGGTTTTTTATGCCCTGTGCAGAGCAGCATGACGCTGCTGGTTTTAAGGTCGAGTTCTTCTCCGGCTTCTTATAATTTCATTTTACCCTCGAACCGAACGCAGCATAATTAATATGGATTTAGTTGTCTTGGGCTTGCAGCGGTCGCAGCTTGATTGGCCTAGCGGATCACTTTATTCATGGCAATGTATTCTAAATAAGTAACTTTATTTTCAATATCATAACGGTCGCACCTGTTTCAATGGAGTGAAAATTAAAGATCCCTAAATGAAAGGGCCCCATTTCAATGATAATGATATAATGATATAAATCTTGCTCAAAATCAATCATGATCATCAGCTACGGAAGTGGCCAACACGTGCGACCAAATAATTCACAAGCCGAAAAAAAAATGAATATAAAGAAAAATCGAAATAAAGCGAATCACAAATAGCAACCGTCTCCATCGTCATCGTAACCGTTGCCCAGATCTGACTTGCCGGCCACTTGGCAGTTAAAAACGTTGAGAGTTAAGTAAAAAAATAAAATCGTGCGGCAATCACTTTTCATTATTGAATGCTCCAAAAATCGAACAGTGAGTCTCGAGCTCCATTCGTGAGTGTGACAATTTGACAGATTGAAAGTGAAAATCTTTAAAATAAACGTCTTTAAATGCTTGTAATGAACAGCCAGGCCAGGGTGAGATATTGTCGTTAATTTGCATGAAATGCACGTTGCTGCCATGCCCACAGCCAAATGCTCAAGCACGCCCCGAGCATTCGGTTACCCATTACCCAGTTCCCAGTTCCAGTTTCAGTGGGTCAATCAGCATTCACTTGTCTCATTTCAGTCAGCCAGTCAATTGAATAGGGCCCAGAGCCAAGAGAACCACTTTGGATGAACATCCGTTAAATTTAAACACATGTTGAGCTACTTAAGCATTTATAGCATGAAGTAAAACAATTTGATTTACATGTATTATTAACTATTGGACTGTTAATGGGTATTTGGACGACGTCATATAATGTCGCAGGCGTCATAATAAACAACTCGTTAATCGAATGCAAATAATTATTAGTTTGCCGCTAAATGTTTGCCATTGATAATCACAGACAAACAGACAGACGGATACTCGGCTATTCATTCATTCATTCGTTTATTCCTTCATTCATTCAACAAAACAGGTAATCGTCGCTTTGCTGTGCGGTCACATTAATTATAGTTTGTAGTTACACGCCAGACTATGAGTACAAATGTGATGTCATTGCATGTCAATGGCCTGGCCTAAGTGATGACAAAGCAACAACAACAACAACAACAATATCAACAACAGAAGAAAGTTATTATTAATGTACTCGCTTATAATTCTCAGAGCAACACACTCCTTGAATTGCTTTTCATATCACTTATTATGCGACTGACCTGAGTAAACCCATGAAATTGAATAAAAGCAAATATTTTTGGAGTGAATAATTTTTTTTATTACACTCTGGATTTTTATCTTAATGTCATCTACACACCCAAAAAAGTTGTAAGATAACAACTAATTATAAAAATCTTAATGAAACTTATTATTTCATTTAAGATATCGATTATTACAACTCTCAGCATACCAAATTTGTAATTCATTTGTATTTTGGCATTATATTGTTATTCTTATTTATAAATTTTACACACTAACATCGTGTGAAATTTTGAATTGAATTCAACCTTTCGAAATGTCCAAATAGTTGTTTGCATATATTAAGCTGTAAACTTCTTTGAAAACTTTGCTCTATAATTTTCTGTTAACTTCAAGTCTATATCCAACGTGTCCATTAAAGAAACCTACTCCTATATTATTTTCTTTCTGTTCCGTCACTTTATTTGAATTTTATCAGTTTCATCATGCTGTGAAATGTTAATGAATATTTAAAAAAAGCTGCCACGCATCTATTTGCATAATTCTCCATATTAAATAAGTAAGATTTTTGTTAACGCCTGAGACTACATTCATTCTTGATTGTTCGCACCTGTTTCTAGTAGCAGCAACAACAACAATTTTGTGATATAACTGTGCATGGTTATGTGGGCAAGGTCTTTCGTCGCAACTTAAGTAATTTCATAATTTTCTCGACAAAAATATTAACGCATTTAACCAATTTTGTGCCGAAGGTATGGCAAACAAATTTTGACAAATGGAATAATGGGTTCAAAAATTATATAATAAGCCAAAGATGGTCACAGTTGTTGCCTGAACTGCAATGAGATTCGCCAAAAGCAAACAACACACACACTCACATACACACACATACAAGCAATTTTGACGTCTGTATACGATAAAAAAATTTCGTTTTACGCGCAAGTGAATTGAAATTGTGTTTTACGAGCGCGCGCCTTGATTGCAATCGTCGTGGGGGAGAACGGTAATGTTAATAGTAAGGGGTAGAGTTACGGGAGCCACATTGCAACAATTATTCTGCTCGATGACTTTCGCTAATAAAACGACAGACAGACGTACATACCGACCGACGGACAGGCGGACACAGACAGAGAGTGACAGAAGGCAGCCTGCCTGTAACTGGTAAATGGCACTGACACAATGCGAGAGATGGCTTCAGGTTTTATTATCGTAATACCCAGATAATCGCTGTATATGTCTGGCTCTCGAATTGCACATATATACGCTTATGCTGATGTATGTGCAATAGTTTACAAAAAATTTATTGCAAAACCATCGATGCTGTCGTCTTGCGCTACATTATTTACAAATTAGAATGTCGCGTTGCGTATACGCAGCAATTTCCGACTTTATGAGGACGCAGTGAAGCACTCATATTAAATTTAAATAACATATTACGTTCAGAATGTGAAAACGTTTAAATTGGATTTAACATGAAACAAAAATTAGTAGTAGTTGTGCTTAAAATTTTTTATGTCATTTATGTCTACTTATGAACAGAAAAAAATCAGCTTAATAGACTTTTCGCTTTTCAATAATTATAAGCCAGCTTTGTAAAATAAAGTTTGAAAATTGTTGTTTACAAATTGGAATTTAAACATAATAAACTTATAGTTTAAATTCGTCAGGCTCATTATTATTTTAATTTTAAGCTGTTTACAAAATAAAATCATATGAAAATTTGACAAATTAATAAATTTGAATTAAAAACACATTTATAACAGCTTATATGTGTAAAATTTAGATTTTAAGTCAAAAATTAAAATAAAACACTTAAAACAACTGTTAGTTCAAATTACATCCCTATATTTTCATATATTATTTTAAAGCAAAAATTCTTTGTTGCACTTACTAGACTCTCAATTATTGTGAGGAGCTACCAGCCATAAAGAGCCGTAATTGGATCGTTGCACAGAAATACAGTTGAATGTTTTATTAGATTTTTTGACTACTTGAATTCGATCAGATTTTCACTAGTTGTTAAGAACAATGACCTCTTGAAATAGCTGATCAAATTTGATTTTCATTTGCTGCCATTTTGGCCACTGATTTTCTTTACACGCACTCGCACTTTTCTGTGCCGCTATCCACTATTTTCGTTAATTATTTTTTTTGGGTCGGCACACTTTCCAACGTTTTCATGGTTAGTAAAACACCAAGCCGGCCGATGCGTGTATGATTTTATTTTATTTTATCTTTTTTTAAATTTTTGTTTAATTGATTTTCACATTCAAAATTCTTTTTTTCGAATGCAATAAACTTTTCTTAATATTTGTGGGCGAGTTTATGGGGCAATAACTTCACGACCACGGCATCAATTCCATCCAAACAACATCAACACTTTTTTCCACTTGGACTTAATTAATTTCGTTTTATTTGTGTTTATCCCTTTGTTTTTTTGTTTATCTAGAAATACGGCATTTGATTTTATTTTATTGCACAATTTTGATTTACGATGAATGTTTTCCTTTTTAGTGTTTTTCACTTTTCCACCAAAGGTCGGCCGGGCGGCAGTTTCGCCTTTCTCTGTCGAATTTCTACAAAATAAAACATAATTATGTACGTTATAAACGAGCCAGCAAATAAAATAAAATAAAACGCTTGAAAATTTATGCAAAAAATACGATAAACTTTTAAAACGAAGGTGCAGCCGATAAAATGTTCTTTGACCCTATTTGGCGCTGACGTATTTGCATTTGATGTGCTACCAGTTAAACGGAATGGCCAAAAACTCACATTCACTAAAATTCAAATGACCAAAACGAACTAGTTAGTGCAAGTAGCAGCTGCTAAAAATGGAGAAGAGCGCGACAAACATAGGTGGGCTGCTGGAAGAAGCGAATGTTTATCTTTTTATATGAAACATTACATCTAAGCGAAATGTAAATGAAATACGATTTTATGACAGAAAGCGACAAAAGAATAAATGAAAATATTAATAAATTATTTGAATTTTTGACAAAGCAAATAATAACCATTAATGATATTAAAGATGTATAAATAAGCACAAAAAATATTTGAGCAGAAAATCAAGTTTCGTTTTATCTATACAGCTGTTAGTTGTCAATTGTAACTGTAAGTTAACTATTTAAACTGCTTGCATATATTTCCTCTTAGTCATTACTTTGACGTTGAGTTTTCTCTTATCTGTGCGACTGGCCTGCCAAGCAAATCATTCCCTTGCCACAACCAAAAGCAGGTCCCAGTCTCAGCTGCAACCACGAACCAGCTTCCCATCTCAGCTGCAATGCGAAAGCAAACCACAAGCACACCACAGATACCACAGTTAGGCGCTGGCAGTGGCTGCTGCTCATTAAACGTACATTTGCACTTCTTTCGTTTTGCATACAACGAGTACTTGTCAACAATTAACAATTAACTGGCTCAGCTGGCGCAGTCGATACGACTCCTGCTCTGACTGCAGCAAGTTCGTTTCCTAAGTCTTTTGTTTGTCGTATGTGCCAAAGTGCTGCCAATTTTTATTGCCAACTTATCGCTTCATCCTGTCTGTGGCTCTCAGCGTCTCTCCAAGTATCTCAGTGTGGTGTCGTGTGTGGTGGTTGTTCCCACTAAAAGTGCTGCTATTCAAATGCTGTCGCTGTTGTACTTCACTTAATGAGAACCGTTAGGCAGGCCCCAAGTTGATTTTTGCAACGCATTCAAAGAACAAACATCAAACTGTTAGTAGCTGCTAGTTTTTTGCATGGTGTTTTTTTTCCTTTTTTTTTTTTTTTGCTTTTGTTAACCTTAGTCTTAGACTTCGGTTTAGTTGTGGCCTTTGTTTTGCTTTGTTTGGTGGAGCGCTATCAAAACTAATTTATATGCAAATGCAGTTCAAGTAGCAGCAACAAAAGACTTCGTCGTGAAAACTCACAGTAACTATTCAATAAACAGACTCAAAGAGAACTGCAACAGAGAACCAACTGGGACTATAGAGGCAACAACTTCTAAGTGGCATTCTTATTCTCTCAGTTGCAAAATCTCTCAAACGGTACGAGTGGTGCATGTGGCAGAGCACCAGCACCAGCACCAGCACCAGCTTCAACACCAACACCAATGTATAATGATTTACCGTAGAGAACAACAAAGAAATTAATTAACTGCACATGTATGGGTGTGATCAGTGTGTGTGTGTATTAGTACACGTCTGTGTGAGTGCATTAGCTTTGCAGTTAAATGCTTTACGAGTAACTCGCCAGCATCTGACCGCAAGCAGCACATAGACCAACACCAACACCAACAGCCAACAGCCAACAGTCGGTGCAAGGCAGCGTTTGCATTTGACAGTCAGGAGCAGGCCTACTGGCCAGCACAAGTTGCAGCACAGCTGAAAAACTGGCTACAGGCAGGCACCACAATACGAGTATTAACTCACTTTTGCCTGCGTTATTTTTTATTTTTTTGTTGTTTTTCTTTTTCTTTATCTTTTCCTTGCAAAAAGGCGACAGCAACAGCTTCAGCCGCTGCAACGGCGTCGCCCAATGTTAACAAGTGCCAAGTTGAGTGCACTGTGCAGCTGTATGCCACAAATGTGAACTAATTAGTGTGCATGTCGCTGACAGAGTTATCGGCATGCAAAATGCAACAAAACTTGTGCAGGTCATTCGCCTGGCGAGTCAGTCAGACAGACAGAGAGACAGCCTGGAACAGCTTGATCAGCAAGCTTTGTGCTGTTATCCTTTTTGTCAGCTTTCACGCACAGCGCTGCGGCTGATAAATTTTATTTCTTAATTAGCAGTTGCTCCAGTTGCCAGGTAAATGCAGCGGCTTCAAGTGTTAATTTCAAAATTTCAACGCGTGCCGCTGCCGCTGCTGCTGCTGGTGCTGGTGCAGCTGCAGCAGCCGCAACGTACAATGTTGCAATGCGTTGACAGCGAATGCAATTTGAACTTGATGGCCGGCAACGTGACACGCATATTAAGCAGCCAAAGGCGTAGACGGAGAGAGACAGGGGAGAAACAGAGCTGAGCTCCGGTTTTGTAATATAGGCGGCACTTTAAATACGCATAAAGCGGCGGCGCATGCGCAATTAGTCGTGATTGAGTCGCAAGTTTATTTAACCGACGAAAGCAAAAGGCAAAAATCAAAAATGAATAAAAAAGCAGCAACAGATAACAGCAAAATTACCTAAAAAGCGTGGAAAACTCTCACTTTTTACTGACTGATTTCGATGAGTGGCTTTTCTGTTTCTTATTTCTTATTTTATTTACTTTTTTTTTTTGCTATACACTAATTTTGGTTACGTTCAATAGCTGATCGCAAATTGCTGATCGCGTATGGCATTAACTTTTGTCGATCGATTTCATTTCAGAAATTCAGAAATTTATGTGTCTCTTTGATTGATTGTAGCGTCTGTTACCGCAGGCACTTTTGACAAGTGTTATAAAGTTAAGGCACCTTTTAGAAATCAATAATCAGCAACCCGATGGCAATATTGACAGTAGCAATAAAGTTGCGTTGCGAATGTGCCACAAACAGCTGCTGCGGTTGAGTTGACGACGCGTCGACACGGGCGAAAAATCTACAGAAAAAAAAACAATCTGCAGGCTCGCAAAACGAAACGGTAATCAAAATTTTAATTCGGAAACCGTATCCGTACCCGATCCGCACTCGTGCGCTGTGTAAACCAAACTGCGGCCGGCAAAGCAGCAGCCAGCGCATAAAACTGCGCCACTTGCCGCTTGCCGTCTTGCCAGATGCCAAAAGAGAGTTGCGAGCCGGAGCGCAGCATAGGCGACCAAAGAGAGAGGCGAGCGAGCGTGATTGGCCAAAGAGAGATTTATGACGGACAAGTTTGTGCCTTAAGTCTTTTGTTGAACAGCTGATTGGAAGCCCCCGAGCCAGCAGCAGCAACAACAACAACCACAACCACAATAACAATAACATCGTTGCTCTTAACTTGCATATTGATAAGTGAACGAGTAGTACGAGTACGAGAGTACGGGTGTACGATCTGCGAGTGTATAAATGTTTACGGTTTGGCGACCTCGACCCCCCAGGCGTGTGATATCTATGTATATAAATTTTAGCAACTTTTCTTTTGGTTTGGCCGCGATCCCAGCCGTGTTGTCACTGTTGGTCACTTGCCAGTTATTTTGCAAGCCCGCCTCGTGTGGGTGATTCATGTACGGCATGCCGGCCAAGGCAGAGGCTGCGTCCATGTCTGCCGTTGCGTCTGAGTCTGAGTCTGTGTCTGTGTCTAAAGACCGAGACTCATATTGAGGCCTGAGTCGTACGATTATTTAATCTCCATATTAACGCAAGCCGTATTTGGTCTGTGTGCGGTTTCTTTATTGACTCACTATGTTTTGAAAGTGGGTCAGTGTTAAAGATTTATTTTTTTCGGTTTTTTTGGGGGCTTTCTTATGAGTTATCAGTGTAACGGTTATATAATATTGATTTGTGCTGAGTGCAGTCTATTGTACTGGGAACACAACTGCAATGAATCACAAAGTCATAAAAGTTGTGAATTGACAGCCAAAGATTATGAGTGCACAATTTGCATTATATATTGGGGAAATGATGTGTTAGATTCATATTTTTCACAGTGTACAATAGGCTAACCATTCCAAATAATCTGAAAGTGATCGCACCACCTACAGCTTGACTCTTTTGATAAACGATCACAGATCTCTCACAATTGATAGTTCGAACGGTTAATACGACATTAGTAAAGTTAGCCGCTGTGATCAAATGACGATCCCTATCACCTGATCGATTTGTCAATATGCAAAGTTTCATGTTAGACATTTAAAACCAAATTCTAGCCTCAAGAAAAATGAATAGGCGAACACATGTAAATCATTCAACGATCATTGCAGTTCAACGAACTGAACTGGCTTAAAGAACTGCGCTTGAGCACCTATTTAAACCCTGCTGGTGATAATGAATGTGAGAATGGCACAGCAGAATATTCATTCATGCCTCACTGCTCCCACTGATAGATGGCATTCCAAATCAGATCTGGCCAAGCAGTTCATTGACAGAATACTCAACACCGATCGCCGATAACTTCTGTGTTACTCTGGCATTCATTTTGCAAAATAATCATTTAACTTTGTCAGTCTGCATTGCTAATGAATCAGATTGAATCAATTTTAATGTATGTGCATATGCATAACACCAGAAGAAAACAAAGACCCTAATACATAAATCAAGTATAGTGCTTTAAGAACTTTTATATTTTGTAGTCCCAAAAACTCGTAAATTTAAGAAAAATTGTAACTCAAGAATTTCTTTTTAACTTATGAAATATTGACAGTATAAAATCAGAATTATTTAAGAATAATTAAAAATTCACTGTTATTGTACATTTAACATTATGTGTAAACCGAAAGATATAAGTTTGTTTGAAACAAATTTAAACAGCAGTATCCGATGAAAGGCAAAAAGATAAAACAATAATAATAATAATTCTGTTTTGTTTTTTTTTTTGAGAGCGAATCTAGGTGTGGCGAGAATGCTACTGGCTCGAACCTAAAATATTGATCTCCTGGTAGGTGTGAACACAAAAAACTTACGATTCGAAACACATCAAAGTCTTAAGTCTCTATCCTTGATAGCTTCTGACAAAAATTGAGTGAATATGCAATGAAGAACATCAATATGATGATTTTCAACAGAATATACAAATCAATAGACAATTATATGAGTTACTTACTAGAAGACCTACTTCTATAATAGAAATATAAATAAAAAAGGCCTGCAGAGCGTACAAAAATATGCCAATGAAAATTTGCAAGTTTGAAAGCAGCTACCAACATTCACTAATCGACTTAAGGGCACGTGCACGAAATTTGCATTTAAGGTGTCTATATAATTTCAAGAGGTGTTTAGGTAGTCAACTTTTTGGAGCTGTTAGCAAAATATCAACGAAGAAAATGAAAGTGTTTGCCTTTCGGCAAGCTTTGATTTGACTGCTTCTAGCTGTTCGGCTGGCACTTAACCATTTTTTGTTACTGCCCTATTTACTGTTAGTTATAGGAATTTAAATAAGTTTCTACATAACATGCCATTTTTATTAATTATTAACCTTTTAATATTAACCTTTAACTCTTTTCATATAATGAATCATCAAATATGTTTTATTTTATTACAATCCACTCATCCAAACCATCTCTATAAAATCTTGTGTAAATGTTGTTTTAAACTTTATTAACATTGTTGATTGAGATTTTAAAACCCCAGTAAATATTTTTATTAAACGCTCTGCACGACATTTGAATTTATATTCGCACCAATCAATTTGGCATTAACTTTCAAACTGAAATTAAGCTCTTGGTTCAGCCCGAAAATACCACCTTACTGACCCATATAGCATCGGCACAAAGCTTCGGGCTAAGGCAAACGCAACGAACCCGGCCCCAAGCCACAGCAAAGTCCAACCCAGGGGCCAGTCAAGCCGGACCAGGCCCAGTCCGCGTCGCAGTCGCAATCGCTGCTTGAAACTTGATTAATCGTTTACACGTGAATCAAATCGAGGAAAAAACGTTAATTCAAATGGCCAGCATATATTGTAGAAAAAAGTCTTAGACTCTGCGCTGCTGCTGCTGATGCCAATATATATTGGCAATTATGTTGCGGCTGATTAGGCATGGCCCATAGCATTAACTGGGCCCGATCCTGCTGTCAATGTCAAATGTACACGGCTGATTGACATTTGCATAATATTGTGGAGAGCCGGAGCCAAAAGTCTAGAAGATGTGCGGGCCTGGGCAAAGTGAAAGTCTATGCGAGATTAATAGGTCGTAATTTGTCATGCGGCTCTTCAGAGATGTCTTCTTATTTTTAGTCTTCTTCTTGGCCTGATCTGCTCTCTTAGCGTGCACATCATGTCATTTTCATTCATTGTAATCGTGTGCTGTCAGCAATGCCACAAAAGCGCGTCAAATGACATGTGCGAACTCAATCGATTACCATTCGAGTAGGAAGTGTGCAAGCTTGTGATGGGTGAAAATCGAGTTTGCGTCTTAAGTCTTTCGTATTTGGTTCCGCACTTGGTGCACACAAGCGGATATCTGACAGTCAGTACACGCAGACAAACACACACAGAAGCAGAAAGAGAGAGACAGAGACACACGTACTTAGCAGAAATATAGCTAAAAACCTTAGGAATGTGGTAATTAATTAAGCCAGGGAAAAGAGCAGCAAAGTGGCTGCAACAGTCAACGGCAGCTGTCGAAGAATTTTTTCATTTGTTCCATGTTAACTTGAAGGTTACCGCATACGGTAGCAGCTGTAGCTCGTTCTGACTGCGGGTTGAGCGTGATGGGGGGGTGGGGAAACGTGGAGGGGGTGGTTGGGAGGCGTGTTGGGCGTTTGCCAGGCGATAGCGATTCACTGGAATCCAAACATTGCATGCATGAAATGAGCGTAATTATTAAGTACCAAGCGAAGTACTAAGCTGGGCCACAGGCCACAGCCTGCGAGGGGCCAAGGCATGTCCATGTCTTTATTTAATAGTTGTGTAAGTATTTTTCACAGCAATATTGAATTTTCCACACACATATGACATGGGTCAGTAACCTAGAAATGAAAATAACACCTTGCCGCTGCCAACTGCCATAAATGCGGACGGAATGGAGCAACGATGAGCCATTCCAAGCCAGAACCTAACCCGACCGAGCGACCAGGCGATCAAGCGACCAGACGACCAACCAACCAACCAACCGTCGACCGTCGACCAACAACCAACAACCGACCCCCCTGTGTTTGCTAACGTTTCAAGTCCATATCTATATCTAAGCATGTGTATGAGTCGACGTCAACATCAACAAGACGAGAACCTGTATGAAAGACAAGACTTTGCGAAGATCACTAGAAAATTTGTTAAACCGCAAAAGAAAATGTTGAAAACACGAAGCCCAAACCGCAAAATGTGGCGAAAAATGAACGCGCACTCGAACACAAACGGAATTTAAATTAAAACAACACTTAAATAACTATATAAACTTTAAAAGCTCTTAATGGCCAGGGCCCAGTCCGAGCTAGAGCACCCGAAAAATAAACCAAAACAATGAGGGGGGCATCGACACCCAGCTCACCAATTGTTATTGTTGCCCACAAGACGGTCAACGTCAGTTAACAGTTGGCATTATGATATAATAAACAATGCTGCCGAAAACTCACAGACGAACAGAACCACGGGTCGACGGACAACCGACCGACAGACAGATGGAAGAAGATCAAATGCGGTCATGTGTGTGCCCGGGCCAAGTCAGTGGTTTGGCATGCGTGCTACGGAATGGCGAGCGACATCTTTAAAAAATCGCCCAACACCAGCCTCAAGTCGTTCGTAGATTAATTTCGAGTGACAAATTATACATGAAACATAACGGCAGTGCAATATTTATGTGAAAATTCCCACTACCTGAACTTGAAGCTAAAACTGAAGCTAAGGCAGCTTCTGCCGCTGCACAGACATGCGTGGCGATAAGTTTTGGCCTCGGTCTGCGCATGAGGCCGGCTGTCTTAGCCAAAGTTCCCGGCCGGTGCGGCAGCCAGTTGACAGCTAAAATTGAGATTAATTGTGCTAAATTAAGTGAGTGAGAAATTACAAAATTATTGCGGCGTTGCAGTTAGAAACTGCAATCAGTTGCATCAGCCACAATCTAAGCGGCAGCCACACAACACAGTTCCTTCCTGGATCTGAGCTATCGTACTCTGACTTGAAGGTACCAACAAATTGTCTTGGGCTGTTTTGGCAGCTAATGCCCGTTTTGTTGCAATCCCCCCGCCAAAAGGTGCCAAGCGCAAATTACAGGTGTATGTGACTGAAGGCTGCGAAAGATGCATAGGTGTGATAGCATTGGCACAGCACGTAAATTGCTGAAGGCTGTTGATTTGCTAAAGTGCACTTAGCTCTACACAATCGCACACTCAGATAAGCTGCGAAAGTTCCACAGTTAAAATATGTTTGTTCACATTAATTAATTTCCTCATGTGAAAGTTACACGATTACTCAAATTGTGGGACTTTAATAAATCTCTATCTACTTGTAGCAATATTTTTAATATATAAATACATTTTTATTTTGTTTATCTTTTTGACAGTCCAACTAATTTATTTAAATAAATTGCTTGATTATCGTTAAAAGCCTGAACATAATTCTGATGATTGAAAGACCGTTGACCTAAGTGTTAATACAACTATTGATAGACATCATGTCTGCTTGGACCGATTTGTCAGAACCAAACAACGGGAGAAGCGTTTCTCTTGTAATCAATCTTTTCCAAAACATTTAGGTGAAATAAAATTATTTGTATTCACTCAGCAAGCTTAAGACCCTCACAGCCTAGCTTTATATTATTAATTAATTTGTTTTTATTTTATATTTATGTTTATTTTATTTTCAATCTTATGATACAAATATTTAAATGAAATTAATAAAATTATTTGTATTTCAACAATGAAACAAAAACAGATTTTACATTTATTACAAATTATTATAATTATATAAATAATTATTTTTTTCAGGAAAAACTAGAGGGTTCGAAACGATGGATACCTTCCCAAAAGGGCATTCTTAGTGTTTCGAGAATATCACCTTAAATTTGTCTAGTGCTTAGTTCTTAAAATATATGTATTTTTAATTCTTGTTTTTTTAACATCTAAGTATATCTAATTAAATAATCAAATTAAAATATATTAAATATTTCATTATTTTTAACACACAATAAGAATTCATGAAACAAAAGAATTCATGAAAAGAATTTGTTGTTGCTTGAAGGCTTTTAGGCCCGATCAAGATATAGTTAACCTTTGCTACGGTATATTACGGTTGTTTCAATCAGCTGCAGCCCCGCAGGCTTGAGGCATGTGCCAGCACAGCTTGAAGAGCTCACACCTACAAGCCCAGAGGTGACACATTACAAATAAAAGTGCTGGCTGTCCTAAAGAGTCAGATGCGAGAATCGCGTACCCTTAACTCTACCATATGAATAGGCGTTGCCGAATAGTCAGTGGCAGTGGCAAGTTGCAACTTTGGCCGGAGGCCGCACGCCAGTGAACCACAGGAACGTCAAAAGCTGTTACAAATTGTGCAATTGGTTTGGGCTAATACTAATACCGCGGCAGCTCACAAAACTTTTCTCTCTCTATTTGAGTTTCTAGAACTCTACGAGCATCTAACTGTGTGCGTGCGTGTGTGCTCATCAGGCCGCCACCGGCGGCGCAGACGTGCCAAAGAGGAAGCACAACAAACTAAAATGGTATACGACCACTGCAACCTGTTTAAGCCAAGGCAACAACGTTGATGACGCCGCCTAGCTCCGGCCCCGGCCGCATCTCCAGCTCTAGCCACAGCCCCATCTCCAGCTTCAGCCACACTTTACAGTTTGATTTCTCACGAGGCAGCCGCAGCAGCCGCTGCCGCAGGACCGTTACTTACTTACATCTGGTTCCGCACTTCAAGTTCAAGTCAGACATGTGGCTAGAAACGGCACCAGTCCCAGTCCCAGTCGCAGTCCCAGTCGCAGTCCCAGTGCCAGCAGAGCCACTGCCTGTTTAGCTTACAAATTTGAATAGGGATTTTGTTTTCACTTCTGTCTGGGTCGCCTTCAAGTGGCACAAGGTCAGTGGTGTCACGGACTGGGCCTCTGGACTCTGATTAAGCCGTTGTATCCGACTACGCAATGGAAGTTAGAAAGCGAATTATGTTATACAATAATATAAGACGAAAAAATAAAGTAAAGATTTCCTTGAAAGTAAAGATTTCCTTATTTGACTACTTAAATGCACCTTTTAACGGTTCAGTTTGCGGCCAGCAGGAAAAGAGCTGCCAACCTGTTTTCTAAGGCAGTCACAAAATTCACATATCTATAGAACGGAATGCGGCACATAAAAAATATTTGCGAATAATTCACTAAACGAAGCTCAAGGCTAATGATGATGATGAGGATGATGATAATGATGATATGATGACACAATAATGAGTTCTGGTTTAAGTTTAAGTCTTGTAATTGTCGGCATTGCATTTGTCAAACGTTTTATTTATTTTTTTTTTTTCTATTTTGTTTTTTTGTTATCTTCCGTCCTGAATAGCTGACGCAGTGCAGCAATTAAAAAGAGAGTCTCGTGTCAGCTTCCATGGCCCTGGCTATGCACTGGACTTGAACTGGGAATAGAGTAGTAGCAGCTTGGGGGACTGGGATTGATGCTGTGATTGAACTGCACTTTGCGACCAGTCAACCAACCGAACGACCGACCGCAGTGCGTGGAACCTGTTTAGTTGTCTATATTAGATATGAAGCAACGATAAGTGGAGCGCTCTGATGCCTTTAGAGAGCTGTGCGAAGATTTGAAGCGGCATCACTACCAGCAGCTACAGCAAACAGCAACAGCAACAGCAGCTGAGATCGTCAATACAAACATGGCAAAGATATCAGCGACAAGCTGACATTCTCTAATAATTGGCAAGTGACATTCCTTCGCGCTTTGAATTTACAGAATTTATGGTCAAAGGCACTCCACTGAGTGGATATACTACAGTACCCGTACCCGTACCCGTACCCGTACCCGTACCCGTACCCGTACCCGTACCTTACTCTACGTATTCCATACCCAAGGCTCACCCAATTCTGAGCAATCGAGCGGCGTTTGATGCACATCCGCCAGCGCTTTGACTGCGCTCCTTCAAGTCCATTACTCCAAATTATGTGGCCGCTGTATGCAAGTTTACAGCTTCGTTTGCCATTAACTCCACAACTCCCCAACTCCCAGGCCTCCTAGTCCCTCAGTCCCCCAGTCCCCCAATCCCCCAATCCCCTAGTGATCGTGTGTCGGTCTTTGGACTACTGCTGCCTCACATCCTCACACACACCAGGCAGAAATGTATGCGTTTTATGTGGCGCCGCCAGCATGAACATCTATATAAAAATATATCCATGTTGGTCTCATCAGCAGCAATTAGCCGAGTGAAATTCAACACTAGCATGTGGGTCCATTGTCCAAATGGAGCACTCTGCGGCGGCATCGTAAATGCACAATTGGTCAATTGGTGAATAACTATAGAAAAAGTTTATTTCTTCCACTTCTGTACGCTCTCAAAGGAGTTCAAAATTCATTATAAAAGATCGTCAATTGCATACAAATTTAGTTGCGCGTATTAAAGACAAACTTGGTCATTACCTTTCAACGACTAACTAAATATTTGTAAAAGCCCTTTAGCTAAAATATAATATAATTACAATTACCGAAAAAAAGTTTCAATTAATACTGGTTAATTTTGTAGAACAAATAACAAACAGCCTGATAAAACAAATTATATTTTTGTTTAATATGTGACAGCATTGAATTAAAAAAAATATTAATATAAAAATTTAAAATAAATTATGACTCAAGTATTTATCACACTTTTTCATTTATACACATATTAATTATAATTGTTTTTAATGTTGAGTAATTGTCATAATTACAAAGTGTTCAAACGGTACCCTTTATTAATAACATGAAAAAAAATAAATAAATAAGAAACAGCAACTAATGAAAAGCTCGGCTAAACATGTTTAAAAATGTTTAAAATTACGTGATTAAGATAAAAGGCAAAAAAGTAAGTAAGCAATGAAAAAAAAAAAAATGACAAGAATTTAATGCTATTATAAAGTGAAAGCATTGACAAAATGTGACCAAGGTGGGAGTTTGTTATTGTAATTAATTTCTTTCTATTTTTTTTTTTTCGACCAATATGTTCTTGCTTTACTCTTTTTATTCTTGTTACACAAGCAAGGTAAGAGAATCGCCAAGACAAATGAGAAAACATATCTTTATTATTAAACGAGGAGGAAGCTACCACCGAATAATTTTAAAAACATTCTCCGAACACGTTTGCAAGGCATAGCCAGCTTTGATACTTAGTCTCGCAATTAAAGTTAAGAGCTTTTCACTTGCAGCCTCATCTATTTTTATTATACAAAACCGTTTGCCCGAGGGCAGTCGGAAAACAAACACCGAAACTCATGTAAGAACTGTGGTATGAAGAGCAGGCAGGCATTTCATATCTGGTATCTGCTATTTGCTTGGTAACAATCTTAACAAGCACCTGTCTCGGTAGCCGCCTGGCAACGATCGCCAGCAACACCTTCATTTAAATAAGCCGCAGCTTTAGGATCTGTCTGTCTGGTGCGTGGTCCCATTTCGCGCGCTCCAAATCTAACAACTTCAGTTGACCCAATGCTAAGCAGCTATAAGTTGGACAATGGCCCAAAGCAGTTTAACGGACAGATAGTCGTCGTCGCCGTAGTTGTCGTTGTTATTGTCTTTGTTGTTGTTGTTGTTTTTGTTATTGTTGCTGTCGCGTTGTCGTCTTTGCTGCGCTAGAAAAAAAGGGTGGAACAAGTCTTAAGACATGTTACTCCATACTCTGCCAGGCGGGCAGCAATGAAGTGCGGCCTGCTAGGCTGCCTGCTGACCATGTCCAACTCCGAGTTCGAGTCCGCGACCGAGTCCAGCACCTGAACTTGTTCCGCGAAACGTGTTTGGTATTTGCCTCCGAAAATACAAAAAAAATAAAAATAAAATAAAAACGAAATAGAAAAATAACAAAAACAAACGCGAACGCGAACAACAATTTTTGCCTTGCCTTGGCGACTGGTTGCGACCAGGTGAACAGGCGACCTGACAGTGGCAGCGGTTCTACTTGTACTTGCCAAACGTTTCTGAATATGATTACTCAGAGACACACATACGAGCCAGTCCGACACGGCACACAAGACATGTTGGCCCAGAGCCAACAATCGAGTGCCATGGCCAGCCCCCAAGTGTGACCACAAATCGAATTGCTGTTAATTAATAACATTGAAAACAGCTTTGTTGCAGAGCGCCTTGCCTCAGCCAGCGGCCGCAAGCATGCAACAGGTGCGCCTAATTTGGGTGGCGCCCAGCGTTAACGCCCTTTTCGCAGCCGTATCCGTGTCTCTGTTACTGGCCCGGTCAAGTGATGTAGCTGCCTCTTCAACTTTAGCTTTTTGGTTTAAAGTGCAGTTAGACTCTGTTGCGCTCTTCATTGCATAATGTTTGCATAATTTTAATTTGTGGCATAACTTGTTTCGTAATTGAGAATTACAATTATTTCGTGGCAAGTGAGTGCGTGCAGAACTAGTTCGCAGTTCGCTGTTGGGGCTCGCACGGCTATTGAGTCATTTGGGGGAAAAGCGGCAATAAATTGGCCAAGATAAGCAAACGTATGGCAATATTTATACCATTTCGTGATCGCATACACCGTTGTTAGCCGTCTGCCGCCTGTCGAATATTTCTCTAATGATCAACCGTTGATAGCTGACCGCAAACATATCTATCTTTTATTGCACGCAATTTCCTTCCAGCGCAATTCGTTCTGCAAATCATTTTGCATTGCGCATAGACAAACATTTTTAGTGGATGCTGGCGGCGCAGTCGCCATGCTCTTGAAGATAATCAGTGGGTAGGCAGTTAGCCAACAGCAGTAGCAGCATTGACTACCAAAACGAGCTACCAGAATTGCAAAATGTAGACCTAGCACTTGCCAACGCTAAAAGGACCGCAGCCACTTTTATCTGTGCTTTTTGCATGGGGGCATTAGCATAAGTAATCAGAGTTTGTAAATTGCATGTAATTATTGTGATCGAAGCTGGCATTGCATAGCATCAAAATCGAATATATCTTTAACTGTCTGTCTGTCTATCTGTCTGTCTTCAGCGTCAACAAGGCAGTTTTATTGCCAATCACTCAAATCAGTTTGTAAATTGTTGATTAATGTAAGCAATAATAAATATATGAGGTATGAAATGATTAAGCAGAATTAACTAATAAAGTGACTCCCATTAAATTAAATTTCAACGCATTAGAAACAGTTTTTTTAATTAACTGCACAATGTTGTTTGTAAAGGGGGAAACTTCCGTTTCATTAAGATTAGAAGGTATGAAAATTTTAACATAATTGCTTTCTATCTATTGCTTCAAAAATACATTCAAAAATGTTATTTTTCAAAGTATATATTTTTCAACACATACTTGTTTTATTAATTTTTTATTTTTACCAACCAGTAACAATAAAAGTTTAAAACACTTCGGATGTTAAAAATTTTATATTGTTATTATTTTTAAATATTTAAAAATATTTTTATCATATATAAGTTTTATATATAAAGATCAAGAAGAATCTGTTCCTTATTTTCTAAAAATATATACTTATAGACGGATAATTTTGATAATTACGTCATCTTGTCTTAGGTAAAGTTTTTAATAAAATTCTATTTATCAAAGGTCTAAATTAAAAAGTTTAAAAATTTGTATTAAATAACCGTAATGTCTAATTGAGGTATAACAAAATAACTTTTAAATATCGAGCGAAGAATTTGTAATTACTTAATTCAAAACAAGAAAGAAAACAGCATCGGCTATTGGCTATAAAAATATACGTATTTAAGTGTATCTGATTAGTTGGAAAAACACAGAGATCTTAACTTGTTGAACTTCCTGTGAAGTGGTTACAGCGAAAAGCCACACACAATCCTCGTATACACCTATTTCGATATGGGCCAATTGATTTCATTGCTAATGATTGTTAACGGGTTCTCAGACACTTGCAGCATCAGCTGCGGAAATCAGTGGTTACCAGGCAACGCCTGATTCGCAGCTAACTCCACCAACTGCCCCAAGTGCTCTGCACAGTACTGCGAACCTGCATCATGCCCCGACTAACTTATATAGACGCACACAGCTTGGCCGGCTAGTTGTCCGGTTGGTTGTTAGGATCATACACTCAGAATAATAAGAATATAAAATACAACTTCGTTGCCCAAATTAACCGAAGGTTAAATAATTAATAATCAATAAATAACCACTTTAATGTTGTCTCTAAAACAATACCAAAAAAGTTAAATGTTCGTTTAAAAAAGTAAATTGTAACAATTAATTTATACTTTAAGAAAATCGTATATTTCCTGTTTTTATAAAAATAAAAAGCATGAGAAGAAACAACAATATAATATAGTATGTTAGTACTAAAATTATAAGAACATGATTTTAATTGATGGGCACCCAGAATTAAAATTTTTGAAATCCTAAGGGTCATCATTGAATAGAATTGATTAGGCACTACTCTATGTCTTCATTAAAATAGAAAAAGAGTATATATATATTTTTTAAATAACTAAACTATTTTTTAAGTTAAGGATATAAACTAGCAAACTAACTGCTTTTTTAAATAACTTAACCACCGACATTTTGTTTGCCTACATGTGCTGCTTCGAACAGTTTCTCAATGAAATTTTCATTTTATATTAATATTTTTTTTAGTGTACTCGCGTTGGATTATCTCTTGGCAACGATTTGGCGCACGTTTGTGTGTGGTTGGGTCGATAGTTGTCTGATTGATTGTGCATTTCGTTTATTGTCAGTGGCTGGCTTATCGCATCAATTGCAATTTGTTAACCACTTGAGCTTCAGGCTACTCTCGCGAATCCAGTGCCCATCGAGCAGACAGAGGCCTTGGCCGAGCTGTGTATTTATAATGCTATGCATATGCAATTTTTCCGGTCTGTTGTGGACATGTGATGACTGTGACCACGCTCTTCAGCCGGCAAGGCAACTTAATGACCCTAGCGGCTTAATTAGGGCCTAAACTGAAGCACTTTGATTGATTTACATACACGCCACATGAGCATTCGCCCGAGGTTTTATGTGTTAAGCCACAATTAAGAGCAGCATGGAAGAGATGCGAAGGGCAACGGATAGTCGGTGACGATTCCTGATGTCTGCATAATTACCCTATAAGACTCAATTAACTGTAAATTAAAGAAAATGCTCGATTACATTATGGCTGCACTTAATGTCGCGTGTGATAATGGACCAAACCGAGAGACCGAGAGACTGAGAACTAAAGCAAAGAGGTGGCAGTCAGGCAACAGACTGCCACGAAGGATGGAGACGAGCACGACAAGATCAACTCTGGGGTAAAAGCATTATTTTTTTCGTTTTCGTTTTTTTTTTTAACCGCAAGTCGAATTAGAGCGGGAAAATGTACGAAAAAAAGATAAAAGCAGAGAATTAAATAACAAGGCACTTAACGTTTACACTTAACAAGGCGACGCTGTCGAGTTGGCCATAAACTGGAAACTGGGGACCTGGGACTAAAATGCCATTAAGTGTCATTGCTCATTCCTGCGAAAGATTGATATCAAACTTTAAATATGCGTACCAGCGAATGGAAGAACACAAAACACAGAGCACAAGAGCGAACAACAGCAACAAAAAGGCAATCACAATCTCCCAGTCCCGAATCCCGAAACTTGAATCCCGATCTGCGCCGTGTACATACCACAAGCTGACGATGTTCGCGTACAAACGCTCTGAACTGTGGAGCTGCAACTCAATGTTGCAATCGCAGGTGGCGGCGACTGGTAATGCGGTCAGTTCGTTAGTTAATCACATTACGAATAGAACACTTCCGTTACCGTAACCGTTACCGTTACGTTACACTGTAACGCGACACAGAGAGGCAGACAGTATCCTGCTGGATCCTTGCGCTGTTCTGATTTTATTCTGTTGTTTGCAGGCTTCGTTGCACTGGCCGGTCGCACTTGGCCTAGACGAGATCTTGACAAAACTAACTCGATCAGCATTGATCAAACGCATTTCAACTGAAAGTCATGTGCCGGACGCCGGCGCTGCCGACGCCATCGCCAAAGCAGCAGCGATCCGCATTGCATCCCAACTGCAGCTCCACAGCTCACTCCCAATCCTCGAATGCGAGCAGTGTGCTGAAATTTATGGCCCAGTTGGCCGCACCACGCGATGCGCTACAAGTTGGGTCGCTGCCAATATTTTGATGATGTTAATGAATAGAAAGCCGCGCATTTCTCAAGCCTCCGTTGCAATCCCAAATGGGCTGATACCAAATACTAAGTGGTCTTGACCACAGATCAATCAGTAATGGCAAAAGAAAGTCGCACATTAATGGACTGAAAATGAAAGTGAATGAAAATGTTATCTAACACTAAGTATTTCAAATAAAACTTTAACCGTAAAATAGTTCTCTATATCGAAATATAAATTATATGAAAAATCTTAGTTTTTCTAAATTTACTTAGGTTTAAATATAAATATTACTTTATATTTTTAATGTGTTTTATTTATATTTATTAAAAGTCCTAAAAAATACATATAACTATACTTATATTAATCGAATATTTATATTATATATAAGAAGTTTTAAAATTATATAGTACAAATTTATTTGAGCAACCTGTAAATCAAATTTTTAACTATTCATAAATTTTTTCATAAAATAGAATAAAATCATTCAATTCTAAAATTGACATCTTTGTATATTTTACTTATCAATATCCAGTCAATGTTTTTGTATATCAGAAAAAACTTTAGATATTTTGCGGGTCATCCCTTTGCAAGCAACCAAAATCAATTTGCAGTTCCTATAGCCCACATTTTAATCATGTAGCGCATTACAAATGTGAAATATCTTTTCACAGCAGCGACGCGTCGTCAATGCCGGCATCGACGTCGACGTTCAGCTCGTTTTGCTGCTTCTCATTTTGTGCATGGTTGGAGCAACAGTACAATCAAGTTTCCACCAATGTGAATTAAATAGTTATCCAAAAGAGAGGCGACAGAGAGCTTGCCAAAGCCGCAGCCACAGAACGCAAGAAATCCCAGACGTAGACCACAAAGTAATGGAAATATTGAGAATTCCTTGGCAGTTGTGGCACTGGCTCGTTTCGACTGTGACTGTAACTGTGGCTGGGTATGGACCTTAGTCGGGGACTGCGACTGGCATTGGTGCAGTTACTCAAAATGACCATTAGAAACGAACATTAGCAGATAGAGCAGCAGCAGCAGCAGCAACAACAACGACAACGAAAAAAAAACCTAACGAACCTTGACAATTAAGTTTGCGCCACACTGCCAAACCCAATTGGAATTCAATGTGCATGCAACGCCGGCAGCAGCCGCAAATGACGTTGATGATGATGCTCCCCGTGCCCAGTCCCAACCACAACCCCAGCCTCATCATTAGCTAGCAATACTGATAATGAAGTTGGTTAAGATATTGCCATATACTATCGCACACACACACAATTGTGTGTTGAGAGACTCGTCTCGCGCTGCTGTCGCTTGCTAATTCTCCAACAGATGTTTGTTTATTGTTGTTGTTGCTGTTGTTACTGTCGCTGTTGCAGCTTCTACATGTGTTGGTACAAATCGATGTGACGCCAACAATCGACGGCAGCTCGCAGCCTCCTCGTGCTGTGACGCTCGAAAGTCGCGTGTTGATGCGCCAAGTGGAAAAATCTCGTTAAGGTCGTGTCACAAATTCTACCCCAACGCCAGCAGCAGATACAGAAACAACAACAACAATAACTAAGCAGCACCACGCAGCATGCACAAACCGCCAAGTGCCGAAAAAAAATCTAAAAAAAAAAATGCAAACTCGTGCCGCCGTTAACACAATAAATTTTCTCTATCTGGCCGCAATAGCCACAATCTGGCTTAGCCATAGAGCGCACAGCTATCTAAGCTGCGTAGTTGGGTGGCCGGCATTTGGTTCGCAATACAATGTACTTGCATCTTTGTTGCAAGTGTTGCAAGTAGCGGCAGCAATCAAAATACATTTGTCGCATTCTCGATTCTGTGGATTGAGATTAGGTTTCCAGCTTGGCAAGATTTATGAACATACAGTTTTGATGCAAGTAAAAGGCGGAATTCGAGGAAAACCAATCAACAAAATCAAGCAATCAAATGTAAAAGGTATTAAAACATTGAAAACTGAATAGAAAGCCCCACACGAGTACGTTAAATACAAAAAAAAAATATGATACAAAATAAATATAGGTTAAAATAACTTTTTCTGAAAAATATCAAAAACAAATTTTTCAAAAATGCATAAGTTTTAAATGTAGAATCGATGTTAATGAAAAATTATGACCAGAATGACAACAAACATGAAAATTTGTTCAGTTTTGGCAAATTTTCGGTGTTTTTTTGCGTCCAAATTGTTCTCAATTTTGGTATAATTTTTGACAAAATGTTGTTTTTATACCCTGAACCCATTGAAAAAGAATAATGGTTTTGTAACAGGCAGAAGTAAACATCTCCGACCCCATAATGTATATATATTCTTGATCAGCATCAGTAGCCGAATGATCGATAACTCTTTCCGTTTTTTTATTATCGATAGTTATCGCTTTTTTGACTAGCTTTTTAGGCATTACTAAGAAACGAACCATGAACAAAAAGATCATCCTTATGAGAATCGGTTGAGTTTTGGCAAAGTTGCGACTGGGGAAAGTTGAGACCTATCCTTATATGGGACCACTAGGGTATATATTCGAAAATTTTTTACATGAGTTTTGACCAAACATTTTATTTTTAAACTAAAATGTAGAATTCATCTAGACACCAAACCATGAACAAAGAGACCGTCCTAATGAAAATCGGTTGAGTTTTGACAAAGTTACGACTGGCGAAAGTTGAGACCTATCCTTATATGGGAACACTATGGTATATATTCAAAAGTTTTTTAAATAAATTTTGACAAAAAATTTTATTTTTAAAATGAAATGTAGGATTCATCTAGACACCGAACCATGAACAAAAAGACCACCCTTATGAAAATCGGTTGAGTTTTGGCAAAGTTACGACTGGGGAAAGTTGAGACCTATCCTTATATGGGAACTCTAGGGAATATTTTCGAAAATTTTTTACCTGAATTTGAACCAAAAGTTTTATTTTTAAACTGAAATGTAGAATTCAATTAGACACCGAACCATGAAAAAAGAGACCATCCTTAAGAAAATCGGTTGAGTTTTCACGAAGTTACGACTGGGGAAAGTTGAGACCTATTCCTTTATGGGAACACTATAATATATATACGACAATTTTTTACATGAATTTGGACCAAACATTTTATTTTCAAACTGAAATGTAGAATTCATTTAGATACCGAACCTTGAACAAAAAGTCCATCCTCATCAAAATCGGTTGAGTTTTGGCGATTGTTGGTGTTGGTGATTGTCAATTACATTTTTTTCATTTTTAACCACCTTAATTCTCATTAAGTGCCGCGAGTTTGTGTGTATGTGTTAAATTCCGGGTTCAGGGTATCTCCTAGTCAGGAAGTCCCGACTAGAGCAATCTTACTTGTTTATACTATTTTTGGACAGCAAAATCGATTAAAAATTCAAACTCTCAAATTTAAATTTTAGAAAAAAAAATTTTTCGAAAAGGACGGAGGATACATGCTTTTTTTCAAAAATATAAAAAAATTGGTTTTCAAAAATGCATTGATTTTAAATGTAGAATGGATGTTAATCAAAAATCATGACCAGAATGCCATCAAACACAAAAATTAGTTCAGTTTTTGCAAATTTATGGGAGTTTGGAAATATTAAACATAAATCGATTGAAATTCTATGTTGTTATCAACAGAAATTAGGACGATGGCTTTTTGCTGCGTTTTTTTTACGAGTTAAGAGATATTCGTATATGTTTTTAACCTAAAATTAGTTTTTGGCTAGAAAATGTAAGCTAAAAAAGTAATTTTTCGAAACCGCGTACAAAGATGAACTTACATTACATGTGCTATTTCTGAGTCTACAAATATGTAAATATAATTACCCAGTTTATACTTAGATAACACTCTTTCCATAAGGTGTTTTTTTGTCGAATTTAGCCTGCAGCTAATTATGAGAAATTATTGTGAACCTGCGTCTTGTTTCAACGGTTCTCTCAGGCATTGTCCCCTGTCCATCGGCTGGCGGCCTTTCGACACGCCGGTATGCGTGACCCCAATTTCTGAAAGAGAAGATGGAAAACAAAAGTGGCACAAGTTGTAAAGGGCAAAATGCCGAGAATGAGGATGTGCGCATGTGGATTTGTGGGCTGCGATAAGCGATCATAAAATGAGGGATAACTGGTCAGTTAATGGATGGGTTCGCAATAATTGATGCCACTTTAAATTGAGCAAACGGTCAAGCCAGAAAGAAAGAAAGTGCACAAGGGACTGCAGGCGAGGCTGCAACTGATGCTGATGCTGAGCTGCTTTTGCTGCTGCTGGTGATACTCAAATCTTAAGTGATATTTCACATCAACCTTTCTCCCGAGCCTCAAAAGCGGACCCGCCGGCCGTTAAGCTATAGCGGGCTATATATACACATACATTAAATTCCAATGCGAACGTGGCTGTAACCACGGCCTTTTAATCAAGCACATTTCGAGCAAGTGATTTTATTTCATTTGTTTTTTTTTGTGCATTTTTGCTCACTGACCAATTTAACGGCTTGAGCACAAAATTTCACCGCAAGATCATCGCACTTTGCACGCAACCCAAACAGTCAAAAAAAAACAAAAAAAAAATAAAATAAAATTAACTTAAACTCAAACTCAAACTATAATAAAAACAACCAAGAACAGTTATCTTCTGGTTACCGAACATAAAATACCCTAAAATGGGCTTGGTAACTTGGGTAAAACATACTAAAAGTATGCGTACACTAAGAAGTATGCGTACTTCTCTTAAATATTGAAAGCTATATATGTATATAAGCCAGCTCTTACATATTTACTGTCCGCAACAAAAATGCAAACCTATGCAGAGTTCTTTTGCAATGGCCCAATAGATTGTATATTATACATATCTCCAGTCTTCTGCTACTAGTAACAGATTTTGGGATGAAACTGTAATACCTTTCGCAAGGGTATAAAAAACAGTAAACTCCAAAACAAAAAGAAGTTCTTGAGCTACGTCCCAAAGTTGGACATGGGGCATGTTTATGTTTATGTATGAGTTAACTCACATTTTGGGCCAGAAACTAAAATAATAAAAAACAAGTAGAGGTGTAGAGAAGAGAAGAGAACAAACAGTTAGCTGGCCGGCAGGCTACATGCTGCAGACTGCATTTGGAAATTGGTGCAACGCTGGAGTGCGCCTCTGAGTGGCACTCGCATGCTCCAATTATTTGGGCAGTCCTGTCATTGGTTATATCACTTTAGCTGGGTTGAATGCACCCCAGAGCGTTGCATTTGAAAAGCGCTTTTCATTAGCCTCTGACTCTGACGCTGATAAATTCGTAAGATGTAGAAATCGACTGCATCATAATGCATCACAAGCACACAGACACACACACACACAAACACAGTTAGTTGAATGATTGAACGGATTGCATGAGCATAAGCCACACACATTCACATTCACATCCACATCCACATCCACATCCATGTCCATATCCATATCCATATCCATGATGCACCTGAGCATTCATCTTCTGCGACTTGCGGTTGCATGAATTTGCGCAAAAGCCTTAAAAATTAATTAAAAACAATTATTTAAAAATAAAATTTAATTAATTGCAATGTTGCATGAGTAGACACCTCGTCCATTGTTGTTTTTGTTGTTGTCGGCGCTATCGCTGTTATTGTAACGGTGGCAGTAGCCTCTTCACGGGGCATCCACACTTCTTCGACTGCAACTCACGGGTGGCAAACTCATCGTATGCATATTTTCTGTCCATTGTCTATTGTCCGATTATATTGCTGCTGTTATTGTTGGCTCTGAAATTCAATACTATAACTCTGGCCTATATACGAGCATGGGAATGTGGACTTGTCCATAGCCATGGGATGGGCTCTTGCCACGCTTCGTTGCAGGCCGCATGCCGGGAGCTCTTCGCAAGTGTTTTATTAGAGTTGGATTAGTTTATTATTAATTAATTACATTGACTATGAGCACTGAGCTGCCTGTTTATCTTGTAAGTATATTAAAACCAAATTAATAATACAAGCTTACTGCCAAGAACTCAATAAATAAGTAAGTAAATAATAAGTAACCCATTTTCATAATTTAGGAAAATAGTTGTTGCTCAAGTAAAGCATAGTTTATCTTATGAATATTGATTGGCCGGAATTAAAAACAAGCAAATAAAAATAATAATCGATTAACTGAATCTACCAGAATCAAGCTAAAATTTTGAGGGATGATTTGGGTAGGCTTAAATTTCAGAATTTTGATTTTTTTTTAGCATCTAACATACATTTTAAGTAGTTCCCTAGATTTTCAATATTATTAATCCACTGACTTTATTTAAATTAATAACCAAACAAATATTAAAATAAATGTTTAAAAATCTCAGAAAACTTTTTTATTTATTATACAATTTTCTAGTTTAAAAACTATATAAATGAGAGCTTTTTTTTATTAAATGTTAATTTTATTTAAGAACACAACTAAATAAAAAAAAAAAGAAAGCAGCTACAGCTACCTTCATCAACCAAAAAGGAAAAAAAGAAACAAAATTGTTAGCTGTGTGCAGCGTGCTGGCAATGAAGAAATTAACATGTTGCCACAAACTGCAGTTATGTGCGCCCTAAAACAAGCAACGGGCAACAAGCGAGCTAAAAGCAAAACTGCGAACATCCCACGGGCAGCGGGCAACACATTTAAGAAATGCGCCCAAAATATGCCGAGAACAAGGAAATGTTTACTTTGGGCAGTTAAAATGCCAGGTCCGAGTCCAAAGTGACCGCTGCCCAATAATTGCGGCCCAGAGAGAAGGCAGTTGGCAGTTGGCAGTGGCTGTATTGGCCGAATGCTGTACGCATAAATTTAGCCTTAATTGGCTTTAATATTATGTTGTCAGTAAAAACGAAATCAACAAACGCCAATCAAAAGCAACAACGACGAGTGGACAATCAGCATGTGAATCTGAATCTGGACACGGCCAGAAACAGGTACAGGGACAGGGACAGAGGCAGGGGCAGGGTCAGCAACTTGCCAAATGTGGCACGTTTTCGAACGTTGCGGTGTTGGGCTTAATCAACGGTTTCCACGCAATTGCCAAAATAAAGACATACAAGAGAAAATGCACAAAAAAAAAAATTAAAACACAGCGAAAGAAATATGTGAAAGCAAGGAACAGACCCTTTCTTAAGCCTGAAGATTGTGATTATAGCCGGGAATGATGCGGGCCAACTCTCGGCCAGTCCAGCCCTTTTGGGGCTTTTTGTCGCATTAACGGCTAGGCCGAGAAACGTCGGCCGGGTTCGCATTCAAGTTCGGGTTCAGCCTCAAGTTCAATGCCACCCAATGCGCTGTGCAATAAAAACAAACTACCAAATTTAGAAAAAACAAAAACAACATAATAAAAAATGAAAAAACGTTTATAAAGCAATTACCAACACTACTCGTGTTTCAAACCATATAAATGCAATAATGTGAGTATGTGTGAGTGTGGTAATGCTAGAGATGATAGCATGATATAATCTATCTATTACCAGCCAAAAGAAATATCTACATAGATAATAATTAAGTTATATGTCTTAAATATACCTTTTTTTGAAGTCAATCTAAAAATTATGCATTTGATCTTTATCTAATGAAACTATTTATTAGACAAATATTAAAATAATAATAAATACATGAGGTTGTGTGGAAATGCTGGGGATTGAAATCATGCCGAATAATAGATATATGTATCAGATTTAATATTGTTCGTTTTAATGTATTTTAAAATAAAGATATGAAAACTAAAAATTGTTTGAAAAATTTTCTTTTATAACATTTAATTTATTTTAATGAAGGTATTAAAAGGTATTAAAATATTTATTTAATTCAAACAAATATAACATTTATTTTTAACATTTTTGAAATGGTGAAAAAGTTTCTTTGTGCTAACGGTGTATTGGGTTCACGCACGATGCACCCATCTCTAGGGCATTCTGGGTACCTGTATTGTTTTTGTTATTGTTGCTGTCGCTGCTCACAAGTGAGCTATATGTATGACCATGACCATGTGGATAGGCCTAGTCTGGCCTGATGTGGCAGCAACAACATCAAAAGTTCATTATACGCGCCCGCGAATCGTGACATTGCATAATGGCTGCAACGCTGCAAGTGGCCGACGACCGGACATGCAAGGCGCCGCCGCCGTCGTCACCGCGCCTGCGGCCTGTCCACAGTCTTAGTGGCAGTCAAAGGTGGTACACACACACACATACACACATTGCAGCAGTGCCACACCTACATGGGAAGAGCAGAACGGCGAGCAGGAAAATTGATTCTTTGACTAACGGAGCACTGTCTGGCGTAGCTGAAGACGTCAGCGAACAGCAGCTCGTCAGCAGCACAACGGCTACCTCATATATTGGCCATGGTCACGGTCACAAATATGCCTTCCAGTTGCCCAAATCCGTCACAGACGGTTTCATGTCTTAACGCTGTCCAGTCTGCAATTAGAAACCTGGCAAATGTTTCCCCCTTATCGCTGCACACTTTTCGACATTTTTAAGGTGTGTTCACCGTTTATTTTTCTATTTAATTTTTTTTTTTCGTGGCACAGTCCCAGCCATTCCACTCCATAACATCAGCAGCGCCTTGTCGGCCAAATGTTTAGGTTACAACAAAAAAGATGAGGAAAGAAAAAAATGTGTACGAACATTCTTCTTTTTTAGGTTATCGCATGAAGCCGACTCGTATAACTACACATAACTCCTACATGGTTCTCTTTTTGTCATACTTATAATAAAGGCGTTTCGTTCTATGCTCAGAAAATGTCCATCGTCTATATTTGGCCAGTGTGGTTGTTGTTGTTGTTGCTGGCGCATTGTGCTGCAAGTTGGTCAGCAGCTCTCGGCCCAAATGGAAGTAGAACTTCGAGCTGTTGCCATGTTGACCCCTTTTCCTGGCTGGAACAAGTCCGAACTGGACCAGAGTTGGAGACAAGGGGCACACGGCAACCACTGGCAAGTGGCGTTGACATGTGCAGCCAAGCTTATCCGCCAGTTGTTAACCACATCCATATCCAAAATACATATTCACAATTGTGGTCAAAGTTCGAAAATGTTCGCCGTGGCGAAGTGAATGCTTTAGATAATCAAAAGCTGCTACCGAACGGAAAACACATAAAGTTATTATAATAAAGAAATCAATTGGGCTATCAGCTACACAAAAGTGCAATAACATGTACTAGAAAGTAGAAATAGACTAGTAAGCGATTAAGAGGGCGAAAAAAAATATTTACTACATAAATAAACGGTAAATAAACTGTAAGAACAGCCGATTTTTATCGATTTTACGTAAACGGTATCGGGCTATCGATCGTTTGAAACACACCTGACAGGCGCGTGCCATGGACGAGTCTAAATTCTAAAAGAGTCCAGCTCTTATAGTTTACCAGGTCGCACGGACGGACGGGCAGACGAAAAAAACTACCTCAACTCAGCTGTGGATCCTGATCAGGAATATGTATACTTTATGGGTCGAATTTGCTTCCTTGTAGCTGTTACACAAACTTTCACAAAACCATTTTATCCTTTATTTTTTGCATTACGAAATTTAGGATTTTTCGATCAATAATAGAGATTTTCTGTTGCTTAAATTAGCAATAAAATACGAAATACCGAGAAAAAATTTAACAAAAATAAATTTGTTATAAATTTATAACAGTATTATTTACCAATATTAAACATTTAGTTATCGAGCTAACTAGCGGTACCGCCCACCACTTAAGCGCCCCCAACAACTAAATTGCCACGCCCAGTTATCTGCGTGCCCCCCAGATACTTGTTATGCGTCACTCCCTGATAACACCGTGAGAATTTTACGTAATATCTCCATCCTCTTTCCTTTTCTTAAACACTGTTTTTTTGCTGTCTCACTTCCACTCAGAATTTTTTTGAATTTTTTGAACCATTTAGTGTCATTATTGTACTAATGTACCCAGCTAATAGATAGATTTGTAGGGGACTTATACACAGGATATACGCACCTGGCCAACTGAAACGAATGACTTTCTCCACAGCCCATGGCAGCGTATTGAGCACGTTTGTATTAAGTTCCCATTGATTGGCAATTGGTGGCGTCGAACAACTCAATCAACATCATGTTTCAACCTTAAAAGCCACAAACAAAATTGCAGCGAAATCTGCCAACAACTAAATACCTCGAAAAAACAAATAATAATTGCCCGATCAAGTCAACAAATCTCTGTACACCGAAAAGGAGTAACGCAGCAATCGCAGACAACAATGCAATAACGTTTAGACGATGACGATCCACAAAGCGGCTTCAGCTACAGCTACATCAGCGGCAGCAGCAGCAGCAATCGCAGCAGTCGCAGCGATCAATCAATCAATCATTTTCACTCAAATGCCGCTGTCGATGTCTTGCCCTATAGATTTCATTATGGTCATAACCATAACCCATAAACACTGAGTCTCTGCCAGAGACTGAGCAAGAGACTGCAAACTAAAGATGAGTGCGTGTGGGATTTTCTCAAGAAGTTGCGATATCAAGGGACAGTTCGATGTCAGACCAAGTTTTCAAATTATTATTTCTTATTTTGATTTGAACAAAATGATTTTTTGAAAATCTTGTCTTAAAATCTTGTTCACTTTTCAAATAATATTAAATATTTTTTTTAGCTTCAGTATTTGATATCATTATTAATAAATCGACTAATTGTTACTGTTAAAGACCGGCTTGGTAAGATTTAATTTATCGTATATATATTTTGGGATCTAAAATTTAGAAATAATTCTAATTTCCATATTTCAATATAAATAACACACGGTAAAATCCCTTTAAAAAAATTATATAAATTTTATTTTTACATTAAGTATAAAATATAAACATTGACTTTTATAATATTACAATTTTGATTTTGAAATAGGCATTTTTTAACGAAGAATGTTCACCTAGAACAATGTTTGTACATAATTTGAATACAGATTTCTTGAATTATTATTTTTCATTATTTTTCATACATATTTTTATAGGTTAAATGTATTCTTTTAATTAATACAAACACGTCGTGTTGAGTCGTGCGTACTCGTAATCACGCAAGAGAGCACGAGACGCGTTCAACACTAATGGAGTCGTGTCTGAAGCATCAGCTGCGCTCTGCAGCCTGCGCTTAGACATGGAGTCTCCCTCTCTGTCTGGCTGCTGTGCAATTAAATAAACGAAAGTTTTCATTAATTTCGATTGCAGCGGCGACACTGAGACCTAAGCCAAGGCGGCTGAACTGGCCGCTTGCCCCGCTGCGCTCTTTAAACAATTTCAATTCATTAGCGACGCTTTTGGGCCTGGTCGTCAAACATACAAGCATGCCGGCTCGCTCAGCATCGTTGTTGGCTATCTAGTCTTTGGCCAGACTCAAAGTTTCAGTTTTAAAGACTGGCTCTGGCTCTGGGTCTGGGGCGTGCTCTCGTGCTGCTCATAATGTCTGATGGATGTGACGTGCTTTGATGTATTTCACTTTTTAGTCAGCCAGCGGCTTGGAGAGCAAGGAGCGCCGCTCAAGCTGTTAACTGCCGGCACAGACGTGTGCTCACAAGACTCTCCTTCCCAGACCTCAGTACTGGATGCTGCTCTTGCTGCTGCTAAAGCTGATGCTGATGCGTTGTGCTGACCATTTTCTACTTTTTAGACATTTTCACATTGCTATAAAGCAAACACAGCTTAAACAACGCGCGCCAACAAAGAGGTGAAAATAGAAAAATCGTTTCGCAAATGAAAAGCGCGAAAAACGCGTAGCAAACAAAGAAAACGAGACGCGGTTACTGTTTCCCCCCGTGCCCCCATAGCCCTCAATATCGCTGCCAATACACTTAACGAAGGGTACAACAACTTTATCTGCCCTGAGAGGCTCAGCTGTAAATGCCGGTTTTTACTTGCTTAGCCTAAATTGTCATGCACTGAAACTTCACTGTACTCAATGACCTCAACAAACAATGAAACTGCTTGTTTAAACATAATATACGATCTGTAATACTAAATTTTTAAAATTTTGAATAAAATAGGAAGCAGGAAATTCATACAAACATATATATAAATATATATTTTTTTTTAATCTGTAAAATCTGTCTGTAAAATTATTTGTAAAGTTTTTTGTGTGTATATTCTTAATAGCCAAGATCAGAGGTAAATTCCAATAATAAAATCAATATTGACTTATGGTAATAAGTAGTTATGATAATAATATTATAAAACTAAAACTCTAACTAACTTAACTAACACTCTACTTTAAATCTAATAAAATTTTTTATATACATAAGCAAAACTAAAAATAAAAAGTTTTTATGAGTCAATTAATAATAAAGAAAAATGTACATCGCAAAAATTAAAAGTTTCTTCGCTAAACGTATTTTTATAGAGTATTAACTCTTCGGCCTTTAACTCTGTCTGTGTGTTTGGCATTTCATTTGTTGCCATCTGTCAAAAGCTGTCGCAGCATTAAAAAGGGAAAGCACTAATCGCACTTTTCCTAGCACCTCTTTCAAGGGCCTGGCCTTACCTGGGCTTGGCCACTTAAGGATGCACTCATCCCGGCCAGGTGTGGTATCCAATCCCAGGTCCATTGAACGTAGCTCAGCACGAATATATTTGGTATATACACTGCTTTACTTTCGCTTTCGTTATTTAACTTTGTTTTTTGTTTGGGGCAAGTGCTAAAAATTAATAGCTTCATGTCACAGATAATATACCCGACACGCATTCTACCGCTGTCTATATGGGTATCTTTAACTGGTATATATGAGAGTATGTATGTATGCATGTACTCCTATGTGCACACACACATTTGCTCGTTTGGGGAAAGCGGCGGCGGCGGCTCAGTGGCCTCCAAGATTGTGTTGCAATTAATCATCAGACAAAACGCATTGTTCGCGGGCTCGTTCCATGGACACCTTCAAAGAGCGGCTGTCACGCACTCGCCCCACTGCAGCACGGGCTGCTCCCGAATATTTAAGTCGGTCAGGTCTGCTATTTCGCTTGGTTGTTGTTTTTTTTTGTTTGGGGGGCTTGGGCAGCGCATGCAACATAGTTAACTTTGCCTTGTCCCAATTTGCAACATAGTCACTGCCTGCCAAAGTTGTTAGTTTCCAATTAACTTTATGGGTGTGTCTTTTAACAAGTTTTCATCACGATGGCTGAACAGAGTTTAGTAGGCCTAAACTAAGTAGTTTAAAGTTAAACTTTTTAAAATTGTTGTTGCATAAAATTGAGTTGAAATATTAAATGCCATTTTGCAAAAGTTTCTTTTTAATTAAAATGACAAAGCACCATTTTCTAGACATATTTAAATTGTTCTTGCAATTATTATTCTTAATGAAAAATTTTTTTAATATTGTCTACTATTAATATGTTAGTATATATCAGCTTCCTTGTTTCCAATTTTAAAAATTATAAAATATAAAAAAAATTAGTTTATTTTTTTTTTTTAATGCAATTATTCGGAGATATCTTTTCTCTTATTTTTATCCCGTCAAAAACAGAAAAAAAGTCTCAACTATGTTTTTTTATCAAATATTTGTAATATGTAAATTTTATTTATGTATTTAAATTATATTTATTTTTTCACATGGTTAAATATGTACATACACATGTATATGGTATATGTATATATATGTGTGTGTGTATATTATCATTATGTATGCATGTTGGTATGCGTAAGCGCGTATAAATTAATCATATCATACGTAGATCGTATATTATCTACAGGTTCCTGTTCAGTTGTTGCTCTTGTTTTACAAACGTATCTATTTAATTTTTTTTGACCTTATAAATCAACTTAGTGTTATTAATAAAACTGTGCGAAATTTTCAATGTTTCGCTTATCAAAAATTACGTCTAATCGATTTAAAGTTTTTTGCGTTTTTTTACAAAAAACTTAGGTTGTTCGACTACTCTTCTGTCTACTCGATCTGACAAGAAATGTAGTCAATTTTCAAACCATTTTTAGAACACATCGTAGTTAGCAGTACTTGCATAAAAGTCAAAAATCAAATTGTTTTACAGCTCATCCAAAACAATACGGATTTTTTTATTACTTTGTGGGGAGGCAAAGGGAAATGCTTTGATAGTGGGAACCGCGATTTGTATTATTATTTTTTTATAAATATTTAATATAAAATAAAGTAAACTTGCTTTTAGAGGTTGGCGGTATAGTAATGCCATTCATCTAATTTTCTATGCTGTAGCTAAATTATTTAAATATCTCAATCTTTCTTTTACTACGTGGTTTTTATGTATACAATTGTTATTATTTACTTTTTTTATGCAAGTGTATTTTCATATTATTATAAAAGCTTGCCGTTTTGATGGCATTGGCAGATTTCGATTGATTGTTTGGTCAGCTATTTATTTGCTTTATCAGTTATTTGCTTGAGTCAATGACAATTTTCTAAAAATGAAAAAGTTCTTAACTCAAAATAAGTATTGTACCTACATAATTTGCATAGTTGAAATCGTTGTGTAGTCGTTCTAATAAGCTTTGCTTATGAAAGTTTCCCTATAAGCTGCATGATCGAGCTTTTATTGATAGATACATACATGGATCTCTATCCTGATATTGGCTAACTATAATTCTGATGTTTCCAAAGGTACCAAATCGCTCGGTTCTCGATTCTTGGTAGATGTGCGGTTCATAAATTTGCAGTGTTCCTTCCAATCAACACAAGCTTCCGCGTAAAGCATTGAGATTGAAGTCATGTGCATGATAATATCGCTCCATGTTTATAATTGTATATAGTAAGAGCTTAAAGTCTTTGAAGTGCATATGTTATTGGCGTATACGTTGATCTGATCTAATCACAATATAGGCTATATTACACTCAACTCTGGAGTTAAGCTCCTGATCTGCCTCAACTGCTAATCAACTACTGGACTTTTATCATCATACATATGTACTGTGTTACAAGCTAAACTCTAACTCACCTGTGGAGCTGTTAAAACATTTCACTTTTTTTCAATAAGTTTCATTCGCTTCGCCGTTTCTTTGGCATTTTATATTTAGTTTAGTTGCAAGCAGTTTTTAAATTATTTTTTTTGTGTTTAAGAAAATATGTTTTATTGATTTTTGTTCTTTATATTTCAATTGATAAGTTTTTGCTTTTTTTTCTTGTTTGTATATAGAAGAGAGATTATACTTTTACTGTAGGTATTGTATTTAGTTGAAATGCCCGAACATGACTTAATTTTATTATACTTTTTATATACAATTTTAGTTTAATAGTTTACTTCGTTTATAAAAAATATCAAATTTGTTTACTTTTTTTTATTTTTACTTTTTTGTTTTGTTTAACTTTTATTTAAGTATTCATTCTGTCTGATGTATTGCCTGATCTGATTTGTATTCAGAACATTTGAAGCTATTATTATCGCTGCAAATACGAAACTTAAATGACAAACTTTTTAGGCATTATACATTTTGTAATTATTTTTTTCTCAAATTCAAAAATGAATATTTTTGTAATTTTTTTTTTTTTTTTGTTTAAAAATGTTTTCCTTTTTCTTTTTTTTTGTTGTATATAAATATGTACAAATATATGTGTAAAAAAAAGCATATGCCATATATAAATTTTTTATCTTTGAAAAGGATCTTTAAATGGGGTTTTCTTAAATGTTATTGGCGCCCGTGCAGTTGAAATTTTGTTTTACGGTTTTTATTTATTACTATTAGTTGTTATGCTCTGTTCTTAGATAAAGCACAGCAGATTAGAGGCAACTTTACCATTAAACATAACTCGTAATTGTTTTTGTTTTTTGCTTCTTTGGAGTATAAATAACGCATATGTTGTATGTATAATATGTCTGTTTATGTGAGTGTTTGTTTGTTGAGTTCTCCACTCCCGCGGGTGAGTAATTTTTTTTTTTTTTGTGAGTGTGTAGATGTTGGTGTGTGTTTAGGTGTTAGTGTTTGTGTGTGTGTTTATTTCGATATTTGCTGCATAGTTATATAAACTTCATTTTGCCTATATGACAGAAAGGTGTGTTTTGGACAGGTGTTTAAGTGTATTTGTGTGCTTTGGATGTATGTGTGTGGTGTTTTTGTGGTTGCTTACTCATTCGCTTAATAACTGTTTTACTTGAATTTAAAAATTAACTAATAATTTTAAAGGTTATGCTTAAAATTGTATATTTAGATGTATATATAAGTATATATGTATTATCATATGTAGTAAGGTTTTGTTTTCGTTTTCTTTATATATCGCGTTTAAAGTTTTCTTATATACTCTATACGTTTTTCAACTGCGCCTTGTTGTTGTTGCTTTTGCTGTTGTTGAAAAATAAGGTAATATTATTCAATTTTTTTATTATTGGTGTATAAATGTTTTGCTCACAATTTTCCCACATCTATATAACTAGGTATATTATGGGTATAGGTGATTAAGCAAATCAAAATAGTTTTATGTATGTATGTGTGTGTGCTTGTAAAATTTTTAGCTTGTTCTATTGCATCGATGTGAGACTTGTGGAAGTACTTATGTGCGACGAGGTGCCCAATGTAGAGGCCATGTCTCCTTGATAGCTGAACTGTAAATTCAAAAAACAAAATTTTAACACCGTTTTTATTCGAAATTTACGCAGTTAATGTTACCTGCGGGAAAAGCGGCTCTTCGGCAATGGAGCTCAAATTTCCCGTGGGATCTGGCGGGGTTAATTCAACACTTTCGCCAGTAAACTCTTCGTCGAAATATCGTGTGTCTGTATCTGATGTGACCTGAGGCTTAAAAGGTGGTGTTATCTGTGAATCGAAATATATGCATCGTAGTTAATTTGAGTGTATAAGAATTTCAAAATCTTTCATACCTTCTTCAGCACCAGATCTGTCCAATTAATACTCGCAAAGAATGGATGCGCTTGTATTTCCTTAACATCATCCTGACCTCCGCCCAAGCGTTGTCTAGGATCCTTGGCCAAAAGACCGGATAACAGACTCTTTGCTTCATCGGTTATATTGCGTGGAAATTTCACATCCTCAACTAATATAAGCGTAAATAGCACATCATGATCACGATTATAGAAAGGTAGCCGACCACAGATCTATATAAAATGGTATATATATATATATATATTTATATCAGTATTTGGTATGTTAATTCAATTATTTTTATTCTCACCATTTCATACATAACCACACCAGTGCCCCACCAGTCCACCGCGCGTCCATAATCATTATCGTCTAATACTTCTGGCGCTAAATATTCCGGTGTGCCGCAAAACGTTTTCGTTGTACGGCCGTATGTGATATCTTCCTTGCACAGCCCGAAATCGGCTACCTTTATGTGACCATCTTTGTCCAGCAAAAGATTCTCCAGCTTTAAGTCACGATAAATTATGCCCTGCGAATGCAAGTAGCCCAGCGCCGATATTATTTCGGCGCCATAAAAACGTGTACGTTCCTCGGTGAAGACACGCTCCTTACTCAAATGAAAGAACAGCTCCCCACCATTCACATATTGCATGACAAAGCACAAACGATCGTTGGTTTGAAATGAATATTTCAGTGACTGAAAAAAATTATACATTATATATTTGTTATAGCAATTTAAATAATAATAATCAGATAAATAAAAAAAATTAAATTAAATATAATATTAACACTCCAAAAATGCTATGATCCGGGAATTATTGTTAAATTTCAAAAACACATTTTCGATCATAAAATCAGAACTTAGGACTATATTATATAGCTATCATGTCGATATCGACACAATTGATCAGAAATTGAGTTTTCGTATGACAAAATATCGAAGTTGCGCATTTAGGAGATAACAGTTTCTGTGGGTTATTTTTATCTGATCCGTTTTAAATTACTTAAATCAAAATCAAACTCGTATTTTATTTAATGATAAATAGTTTACCCGGTCAAAAATTAAAAATACTTCATAATGTAAATAATGCGTACATGGATGTCATTTATGTTGGATGGATGACACGTATACATGTGTAATTACATTTATAAAATTTTAAGAGAGTATTTTATGCGGGTATTAACTAATGTATATGTATGTGTGATGTTTAGTGTTTGAAACACTAAAACCAAATAATTGTTTAATGTTGACACATTTAGAAATGAACAAAACTAATGGGTGAATTCCTCTGAAACTTGACTGTTATGTTATAAAATATTACAAGTCAAATCAAAAAAAAAAACAACTTACAATAAGGAACGGATGATTTGTTGACTTGAGCACACGACTTTCGGTTAGCGTGTGCGCGACCTCATCCTTTTGTATGATGACCTCCTTTTTGAGAATTTTGATTGCGTACAATTTAGCTGTAGCTTTTTCGCGGCACAGGATCACCTTACCGAAGGTACCCTTGCCGAGCACCTTGAGGAACTCAAAGTTCTCCAGTGTCTAAGGAAAGAAACAAAATTGTTTAACATAGATATGTCTAAATATGGAAATACATTTATGCAGAAGATCAACATACGACTTTCTTGACACCGCTGCTGTTGCGCGTGGTGCCTTGAACGGAGAACTGTTCGGATAGTTCCACTTCGGCAATGCCGGCCATATCCACATCGCCCATATCTGTTTGAGCTGATGGTGACACGGCTGTTTCGCCCAATTCGCACATCTTGTTGGCCACATTGCGTATGGCCTCGGTCCAGGATTGGCGCTCAATTTCCGTATCGACGGCAAATGTGCGCTCAATTACCGTCGTCCACTGCAAACCACGTATAATAAATGTGAACGGCTTTGGCCGATCCACGGCCATAATCTGACAGCCGCGCACTGTGAAATTATTGAGCGCCTGCTCTGGTTGTGGTGTATCCACCGGCTTTGTACGAAAGCCATTTAGGGAGCCATCGGCACGTAGCACAAAGTAGCGTGGGCGCCAAGTCTTGATGTGTTCGCCGCGCTTCTGGAGCCAGCCTTCCTTAACGATTTGATAAGACCCCCCAAAGGGCTCAATTGGGCTGTTTGGCGACGTGCCGGCCGCTGTCAAGGACATGATGGCTTCTGTTGCTTCCGTCACTGTTTGATGCGATGCGCCGGACACGGCGTTGTTGAACAGTGGGTCGCTCAGTTGTGTCCCGTTGTAGTAATTGTTGTTATTGTTGATGTTGTTGTTGCTGCTGCTGTTGTTGTTGCTATTGTTGCTGCTGCTGTTGCTGCTGCTGCTGGTGGTGGTGTTGCTAAAATTAAAACCCAATTGACTGCAAGCGACTGCGAGCGTAAACGGCTGCGTGGGCGTAGCTGAGGCAGATCTTGTTGCGGCGCTGGACACCACGGTCGATCTCCTCTGCAGCGCAAATGGTAGGTAATTCGTTTTGAGGCTGTTCCCAGTTCCGTGTGCACCAAGAAAACCAATTCCGCACACCCCAGTCTCGGTCTACAATGAGGGCACTTGTTGAGAAACAGAAATAAAAATAAAATAAAAACGGTTTCTTAACATTTAGCGAGTACGTAATGCAAATTTTCTTCTTTTTTGTATAGGTATAGGTATCTATGTAGCTTTTAGAGATGGGCCCATATTTTTCTGAAAACTTCAAAAATGTATACTCTTCAAAAATACTAATAATTAACTAATTACTGCAACGCTCGACTTCTCTTTAAAATATTTAGTGTATATAGTATATTTTTAATAAAAGAAATTTCAAAACTAATTCAATTATTTAATTTTTAATTATCTGTAAGATGTTTATCAAAATAAATCAAACCGAATGATAGATTAAAATTTTACTTAAGCAAAAAGTTTAAATTAAAAATAGATAAGAATATTCAGTATTATTAATATTATTAATTGAAATGAATTGTATCCCAAAAATGATTAATTCTAAAAATGCATAAATGCCAAAGATTACATTTGCAAGGCATACTCAAATTATTTTCCGTACCCATCTCTAATACGCACATACATACATACATACATATATGCTATTCATATGCACATTTTGTTATTGTCTTTTGGCGTGTTTATGGCAAATTGTGCAGCCCTTTGTTTTTGTATTTGTTATTGTTATTGTTGTTAACGCTTGCGTCAGCAGCTGCAGCCACAGCAGCTGCAGCACTGATGAAAATAGGATCGATCGTTCAAAATAAAAAATAAAAAAAACTATTAAAAAAAACCGGGCATTTACGGTATTTCCGTTTGCAGAAGGGCTGACGCGGCGATAGCGACGCTGGCGGCGGCCTCCCTGGGGCCTCGCTCTTTCTGTTGGACTTAGTCATTGCGCGCCCCACATGTAGAGGCGCCAACATATTGACATCGCGGCTGTTGTTGTTTTGCTTGTGCATTTGCTGTTTTAGCTTCAAACAAAATTCCCCGCAGCGATACGAGTACATTTTTCGCGATTGCATTTACCGCGAAATTAAATCAAAACAAGTCGACGGAGCGCGGCTGTTCATGAACTTACACACATACATGCATGCACATGTATGCATGTGTGAGTGTGTGTACACGCATGCATGTCTCTCTCGCTGTCTATGTGGCCCGCTAGTTTAGATCACAGCGAGCGATAAAGGTGCGAGGGGCACGTGTGTATGTCTGTGTCAGAGAGTGCGGCAATGATCGCAGCTGAACAAAAACACAACAACACACATTCATTTGCAATTTGCGAAAATGTCAACGCTGTGCCGTGAAGCGACCGCTGCCGGCTGTACAAATTTCGCTATCTAAAACTGTAAACAAATGTACATAAAATAAAATCGACAAAATACATACGCACACACAAATACATTTATATATATGAATATATATACCTACTTATATATACAGAAATATATATAAATACATATATATATATGTGTGTATGTTTGTATGCATTGCAAAGTGCGAGGCCGCGGCCAGAGGAAAGCGTGTGGGCGGGGCAGCACAGGGGTTGGCGGGCAAGAAGCGCGTATGTCTCGACAGACAATATGTACACACTGAACGTTTGTCACTGTGAGTACATATAAATATACAAATATATATTAATATGCGTGTATTTGTGTGTGAGTTAGTCGGCGCATCAAGTGATCAACACCAACAGCAAAAAGGCTGCACACCGGTTCGGAACGGATTCGCTCCTCAAGCCGAACCGAACTGTCCGCAACCAAGTTCTTCGAGCACAAACACTTACATATATGCACTGGCTAGGCACACATGCATATACACACATATATATAATGACAAGAGTTTTTTGTCTGATATTATTTTTGATTGGCTTTTGCATATTGTTGGAAAAACAACAATCTAAGAACAACAAACAATGACTGGAACCGGCGAACCGACCGCAAGCAAATGTTTTTCGAGTTTGCAGCCTTGTCAGCAACATGTCTAGACACTAATACAGTTATCAAACGCACATACACACGCACGCACATACACTCATACACACACACACACATACAATCACACAAAGATAGATTACCATCGGGGGCAGACAACGACGTCGACGGCGACCGCGGCGACGACGACTTCGAATTCGACGTCGACGATGAGAACTGTAAGCGGGTGAGCGAGCAACAATAACAAAGGCCACGGCTGTTTATTGGAATTTGGCATAAAAAAAACACTTGCAATTTGCAGGCCATCGAAATTGTTGAACCCACCTATTTTGTGCAAAAGAACCAACTTTTGCTTTTCTTTTTCGTTTGCTTTTGATTTTCACTCTTTTCGCAAATGTAAAAGGCAGACTCTGCTGAATGGTGACGGTGACGGCAGCGACAACTCACTTATGTTGTTTTTGTTTCTGTTGTATGTTGAGAGTGTATGCGTGCGTGAGTTTTGTTGTATGTGTGTGGGGCCACACACAATTAAATAGGAACAAGCCACACAATTGCTGAACTGATCGAAAGTTTGTTATTATCCTGGTGCGCATAATATATATGTATATGTATGTACGTTCAAATTAAATTTTTCATAAACACACGCACTCACACTTAGTTTTCCATGTAGATGTACCGTTTGGCTTTTACGCTTCACTTTTTTTTAGTCTTACGATAAACTTCCACAAATTGTGGTGGTCGGCGAAAAAGATGGAGGCCCGCCGATATGACTCATAGCAACTCTCGAGTGTTCGTAATGATGGAATGACAATCAATTTAATGTTGCCGAAAAAATTCAACAATGGTAAAACACGATATGTTATGTATGTATGACATTGAATTTACAGTTGTCTTTCAATAAATAAACAAGATTTTTCTGTCAAATTAATTTAGAAGTATATGATACATATTTGTGTTTTCATAGATCGTTATGAGCTTTACTGAGAACAACGAAGATAAAGAAAAAATCAACTGCGACTTGGCGCAAATGGAAGAGGACGAGCAGAAACTGAAGTCAAAATATCCAACCAAGCCGGGCGCCCTTTCCCTATTCCTCGAGAGGCGACTGCAAAAGAAAAAGTTTTTTGATTCCGGCGACTTCCAGATGGCCAAACAAAATGCCGGTTGCGCCAAACCGTTAGACGGCACTACCGGAGTGGACATACCCACTCCAGAGACGGTCTCCGTGCGGAAATCCCACTACTAATATTCCACGGAAGTGCTTTGAACCAGCTTTGACAAGGAAGCTAAAATTTTAAGCAGTGAACCCGTAGAAAGAAATATAATGAAACAAAACTAAATGACCAATTTAGTTTGGAATCGTATCCGAAAAACATAAGAACGAAAAACAATAAATGTTTGCGTTGTACAGCACTAATTTGGCGGAATTTTATTTGCTATCGTGTTATAGTGTTATCGTCCAACCTAATGTATTTGTCGAAATGTGCCTATCGAGAGGCTCGCTCACCACTAGGTTGCAGTTGTGTACACACTGGCCGATCGGTCGTCGTAGTCGTCGTCGGTACGGTGAAATTTTATAGTTTTTAGAATTTAAATCGAAGGCATTTGTTTATGCGGAACGCGTATTTGTGCGCATTGTTTAAGTAGCAAAAAGGTAAAGCCCAGCATATGCGGTGGCAATCATAGATAATTCGGCTAATGCCCATGACGTTCATAAAAGCAAAAACATTGCCCATAATGTTTGAGTGTGTGTGTGTGTGTGCCTGGCTTATCAAAAGAGGCATAGAAAACTGCAAAAACAAAGGTGTTGTTGACTTCGCGAGTGGCAGGCAACTTTCTTTTTTGCTTCTGGCTTGCAGCATATACTCGCTGCCACCCTCTGTGTCTATTGTCTACTGGGATTCTGTCGAATAAGCACAAATTGAATAGTATAAATATCGAGGCTGCGGCAAGTGGGCTTAAATTAAAAAACATAAAGCGCAGCAAAAATGTGAAATGCAATCGAGTCTGGGGCAATCAATACAAACACAAAACAAACACAGGCAAAGACAAATGCAAATACAACTGCAATAACAATGTGCGTGCGTGTGTATGTGTGAAAACAAAACAAAAATTGTATACAATATGGAAAAAGAAAGCGCATAATTGAATAAATAATAACAAATGGGGGCGAGTGAAATGCAAGATAAACGAAAATATGCAAGCTTGACGCATTGTTTCGTGATTTTGCAATTACACACACACACACACATATAGTCTGTCAAGAAACAGTTAACTTTTGTGGTTGTTGTGCATTGTGCGGGTGCATTCGTCTCAGGGTTTCTTTTGCAGCGAAGGAAACGAAAAAGAAATGAAAAAGGCAAATCCAACCAACGAAAGGGGACGGGGCAAAGGACTGGCCAAATCAAATTAGCAGCAGACAACAAAAATGTAGAGAAAAAAATTGGTTGGGCACGCCCTTGAACTTGCGACATTCCCCCAACCTCCCTGGCCAAAACATAGAACTGAACCGGCCCAAAAGCCGAAGTGCACTTCGGTCGCCGCTAAAAAAAATTAAAAAATTAAAAAATTAAATTGCCTTTATATGCGATTTTCATAAGCACTCAATGCTGGAAATTTTGTTTAATTGATTGATTTTTAATCGCTGGCCAGCCAAGCAACTTGTATCTTATCAGATATGCATTAATCAAATGCCTTTCTATGCGATTTCATTATCCTGAGTCATATGAAAAGGTATTTTTATAGCATGATTTTATAATTGTTTGTTATGTGGAGATGAGAATCTTTGTGGTAACGATAATAATAAAGGTAAAGAGAAGTGCAGGGAGAGTGATCAAGGTTGAAGAAAATTGGAATGTTACGTGTATGTAAATACGAACATATGTTAATAATGATATTGTTCATTAAACTACTTTTACACTCTTTTTTTTAAATTATCTCTCTCACACACAATTGATCGCCTTTCTATGCGATTTTCATAAAAATAAGGATAATGCCTAACGAATAGTTTCAACTACTTACAGTTAGCTCACTAAGGACTCACACACACACACACACCTACAGAAAACATGTTTAACTTCATGAAGAAGAGCGCTGGCGATGAGGAGAAAGAGCGTCGCAAACGTGAGAAGAAACTGCGAAAAGAGGCTAAGGGCGGCAGCGGTGGTGGGGTTACGGGCAGCATGAGCACCGATGAGCTACTGCGCCTGGAGGAAGTGCGTCGATCACTCAAGATACGTGGACGCCGCAAGGAGAAGGAAAAGCTGCCCAGCGGCATAACAGCCGACTACAGTGCAGATTTCTTTGCGGCCCTCAACGCCGACGCGGCCAGTGGCAATGCCAATGGCAATGGCAACGGCAATGGGGGACCGGAGCAGGATCGTGGCAATGAGGAAATTGTAGCATCTGTGATGACGCACATCGAGAGTCGCAGCGCTGGCAATGGCGCCAACATGGCCATAAATCTCAACTACGCTGAGGTCACACATTCCCTGCTCTCGGGCGGGCTAAAGGTGAGTTTTAAATGAAGTTGACGTAACTTTGTTTTATGGCTTATTTTTAAAAATATCTAATAACGACAGAATCGCTTCTTGCCGCCGGTGCCGCCAAAGCCACCCAAGCGGGGCATTTTGAAGGGTTCGCGGAGCAACATGAGCAATGTGCACGAGGAGATTGTCTTCACTGGCAGCGGCGGCGGCACTCCCGAAATGCTGATGCGCAACACCATGCAAAATGAGCAGCTATTTGAAGGCAACCGTGGCGGCGGCAGCGGCGGCTCGAATTCCAGCCAGCACGGCACCTCGTTCACCTCCGTGGAGAGCCTGCGCAGCGATGGCGAGCACGCGCCACAGGAGCGCGCCATGACGCTGCCGGCGAACGCGCGTTATGGCGCTCCACAGACGCCCACGCAGGCTGCCCATTTGCATGTGCTGACATCGCCGTCGCCGAGTGCGGACAGTCTCACAGATACCACAAACTCCTCGTTCGCCACGCCCCCCTTCTCGCTGAGTCCCGTTGGCGAATCGCAGGGCATCGATCGCTGGGCCCGCGTGCACGCCTTTGAGGATGTTCAGCTACCGCTGCCACCGGTGCAGCTGGTGCAGCTGCCGCCGCCCAGGCAACTGGTTATACGGCGACAGAAATCACCTCGTCAGGACTTTGGCTTCAGTTTGCGCAAGGCCATTTGCTTGGACCGCACCGAGTCGCTGATGTCGCCCATCTTTCGGCCAGTCATATTTGCGGAGCCGGGTGCGGGCGGTGGCGCCACGGGCCTCCTACCCGGTGATCGTTTAATCGAGGTTAATGGCACGCCCGTCGGTGACTTATCGCGCGAAATTATCATAGAGATGATACGAAATAGCGGAGATGCAGTCACCGTTAAGGTTCGTCATACGCTTCTCCACAACACATTCCACCCACATTTGTCACCATCGTTTTCCACTTTAAGGTTCAACCCGTATCGGAGCTGGTGGAGCTGAGCAAGCGTTGCATGGCGCCCAGCACGGCTACCGTCGAGGAGATCGATCATTCCATTAACAACGGCAACTGCAACACTCTGCGCCGCAGCGCCAGCAAACGCTTCAAACGTCAGGTAAGATCACCAACCAGGTGCGCAGTCGAAATCTAATCCATTAGCGAGTAGCGCATTTTGTGATTGATGTGAATGGCGGCCTGTAACATGCACAAAATCATAGTCTCTGCTCGTAATTGTTCATTAATCATGAAATTTTCATGGAATTAACGCGCAGAATAATTAAATATCTCAAGTAGAACTGGTTTCCAAGAATCCATTAGAATACTCATGCTTTACAAAAATCAAATACCTCTTAATTGGATTAGGATTTACCGCAAATTGTTTTATGGGATCTCGTGGGACAATAAAACAATTTATTTGATCTAATATAATCTTGTAAAACAATGAAATAAAACAAACGAGTATTACTCGCTTTTGGGGGTGATTAAAATATTTAAATAATTAATCACAGTTTTTTTTTTTTTGTTTTGTTTTTGTTTAAATTAAAAAATGTACATACAGATCGATAGATCATTAAAAATAGGCCAACTTTCTTACGCCGATTTCAACCCACTTACTCCAAATATTTATTATAAGATTATTAAATTTGATAACTAATCTTGGCAATATTTATTGAGGCAGGTCGGCAAATTCCCTTATCTTAAACAATGCTACTGAATACTACTGATATAGAAATATTTATTTTCATTTGTATGGTCCTATAGACATGGAATAGCCATAGGTATAGAAATGGAATATATATATATAGTCAGCAAACGGTATTGTTTTTACTGCAGAAACTAAATATATTGTCATCGTCAGAATCGGATCTCGTATAATATATCTGCCGTAGTTGTAAACTTTTTTATCTGACTAAATTGGACATTATTATTATGCAATTTTTGGGGCTGTACCACCTGTTAAAAAAATTTGAAATATTGTGTTATATGGTACACTTTATTGCTTAGATTAAATTAATAATTGGTATGTTGCGATGAGTCTGGTAGAGTAATGTATTTTGTTTTCTATAACTAAGATCAGAAACGCCAGGCACAAATCAGGTTACGAGTGCTGACCTACCGGCTCATATGACTTATAAAAATAAATATTTGTTTTGAAAGTTATTAGATAACAAATTACTAACGAAGATTTCGTTACAATATAGACAAATTATTCAAGGCAACTTGGGGAAAATATAAAGTGTAATAATCCTCTCTTTGGGCGGAAGGAACCGGGCTTTATTACTGTGCTCGTGGTTGTTGGTACTTTAATACCCAAACCCACTGAAAATGGGTAAAAAGGGTAAATTGGTTTTGTTAAAATGTATGTAACAGGCAGAAGGAGGCATCTCCGAACCCAAAAAGTATATATTTTTGATCAGGACGACGAGCTAAGTTGATTTAGCCATGTTCTGTCTGTCTGTCCGACTGTAAGAACGCAGCAGTCTCATAAACTACAAAAAGCTAGAAAGCTGACCTTGGTCTTATATATCATACGAAAATATCAATCGCAGAACAAGGCTAACTTACTCCGTTTTATTAATATCGATAAGAATCGATAACAACCTTTGGTTATCTTACAATATCTCAGAGATTTTAAGAGATAAAGGTAAAAAATTTATTGCGTTATGTTTGTGTAAGCGATACGCAGTTTTTGATACCTCCGGATTTTTGACATCTCTCCCAATCTCCCCCAATATCGTCAAAACTATAAAAAGAGCAAATCAAAGGCTACAGTGTTGCAAATTAGTTTGTACATACGTTTTTCATACGTCCTGGAAATTTCGTAACGATCATACATTTAGTTTAGAGGAAATCGAAGAGATAATTGAAAAGAAAAACCTTTTTTGTTTACACTTTAAGAATGAGATAAATATTTGTATTAAGTTTTGGTTCAGGGTATTTTGTAGTCCAGAGCGTTCGATTGCAACTTTCTTACTTGTTTTATTTATAAGGTTTATAAATATCTAAGTTTAATTCGAGCAGAATCTATGTGCAGGGTAAGTCAATGTAATCTATGTGCAGGGTAACTCAATGTCGATCACTGGCAATTAAAAGTTCAGTTAACTTGTTGACTTAAGCCCCAGCTAGAAACGTGTTTGACATTTTTCTCTGCGCTTATTTCTCGCAAAATTATCGTTAAATTGTCAGCACCTGAGCGATCAGTCTGTTGTAATTCCAGACCCAGCCCTTTTCAGCTCTAAGCATTGCCCGTTTCCAATTGGAACTATGTGTAGTTGTTAATTGTGCTATTGGGGTTGTTGTGGTTATTGTATTTCTAAGTTCATAAAGACATCGACATATTTGTCTTACTATACTATACTTATATACGCCTTACTCACTTCATTCAGCAGACGAAAATAAAACGATTTGGCAACACTGTGGAAAAACTCGAACTGCATTTTAGTAAACATCATTAACAACATGCAGCAGAGCTGCCCACTCCCCATTCTTCGCTCTCCACTCCCTGACATGCGCCAGCGGCAACACGAACAGCCGCGCAGACAAGCAGCGTCGCAAAGTCGACGCTAGCAGCAGCAGCAGCTGCAGCTGTGTGCATTTTTCTACACCCACTTTAGACTGCGACGGCTGCCTACACAAATAGCCGCTCTTGCTGTCGCTGGCGCAGTCGCAGTCGACGTCAGCTTTGCTGCGCTGTCTGCTTGGGCATGTGTGTGTGTGTGTTTGTGTTGTGTTTTATTTTTCCTTCGTTTTTTTTTTTGTTTTTGTCGAGTTTTTGTTGTTGTTACTCGCTTCGTCGTCGTTGTCGTTGGAGCAGTGCCGTCAGTACGCTGCAAACGTTGCCCAAGTTCGGAACGGAAATCGAACCGCGAGACACCCACTGTGAAATTTCTATGCGGGATTATAGCCACAGTAATAGCAACGAAAAACAACAAAAATACAACAGCAACTCCAAAAATTCTTGTCATTCAAGCTGGCTTTAAAAGTTAATTCATAAATTGCGTTTTGATTCGCGTTCGTGACTCGAGTCTTGCATTTCAATCAATCAATCAATATCGTCGATCACACGATGATTGGCCATTTTTATAGCCGTTTCAATTGTGTCTAATGTCAAAGCGCTAAGTGCTAAAACACACACATACCCAACAAGATTGTTGAGTCTGTGGTGCGACTAACGTTTCCAAGGCTTTGGGCGCGCTCCAGTTTCACACTTACTTCCCGTTTCACATTGTGCGTCTCTCTGGCCTGGTCTGTTTGAGTCTGGTCATGCTACAAGCACTGCTGGCTGCTGGCCATGACAATTGTTTGCATTTGGCTTAGATCTAACTGCTAAGTGATCACATAACAAACACACACACACACACACACACTCAAACTCTTGCGCGCGCACAGTTTTTTGTTTATCATGTTTCTCAAGCCCAAGAGCTTTGAGCAAACGCTGCGAGGCGGCATTGTGCCTGCCGTGCCCGCAGCGCCCGGCTCCGGTCTGAATCCGTCCTTTCATCGCGGCTGCACGGGCAAGGCGCATGCCTGCGGCACCAACAAGTCGCAAAAGGTCGCGGCAGCGGCCACCAAGCCGAAGACCACGCCCAATGCGCAGCGCAAGAATAGCATTAGCTCGGAGACGATCAGTGAAAGTGGCTCGGAGAACTCCAGCAGCTGGCCGTCAACGACAGCAGCGTCTGCAGTTACGGCCACGGCCACGCCCACGCCGCCGCCACCCAAACCGCCGCGTCTGGCTGCCTGCAGACAAGGAGCCAAGGAGACAACTCCAATGGCTGCTGCCAGCTTCGAACGGAGTTCCATGCGTTCGCGCAGCTTTCGCCAGAATGGAAAGATCAACACAACAGCAACGACAACAACAATGGCAACAACTGCAGCAGCAACAGCAGCAACCTCGATACGTCCGCCTTGGAATAGCTCCGCGATAGCTGCATCCAAATACGTTGCAGCAGCAGCAGCAGCTGCGCCACCTTCGCCCGTGCCCAATGTACGCAGCTCTTATCGGCGACGTCGCGATGCCCAAAACGCTGCCCAGCAGTGGCCGGCCATCTGGGCCAACTCGCTGGCCGGCAACTACAAAAACTATGATGCAAGCATCAGGCAAAAGGTGCGCATAATATAACTACACTCTGCTACAAAAGTCAGGGCACAAAATGTTTGCAGAATTTGTTTTTATGCGTATAAGAGATCTTATTTATGCAAAATTATGCATAAAGGTTGGGTTTGTCGTCTATTACTTGATTATTGCCTTCTATCTAATTAACTAAAAGGCATGTGAATACTAAATAAAGTTGGGATTGAAAATTAAGAATTTATTTATAGCACATATATAGGTATGTAGAACAAAATCGCTTACATTAATTAATTTGAATTTTTACTCAAATCAAATATACTGTTGGCTTGAAGTGTAAAACAAATTACAGCTATTGTTGTAAATATATTTTTCAAATTAATTATTAAACCAATTTAAATTTTAATTAAACGAACAACTTGAAAAGTTACAAATGCAATACATAAATGCACTAAAGATCAGTTAATCCTATTTATCAAAGAAACAATCTTTTCTTATTATTTTTATTAAAGAACGCTTGAAATATGTAATTTTCGAGTTTTGTTAATTGGCAATTTTGGTTACATATAAATAATTAATTAGCATTTTATATAATCTTTCATAACAAGCTATAGTAATTGCATTCTTCTTAAAGCTTATTGAATTTTGTTTATTAACTGTACTGCTTAACCTATTTTTTTTTAATGTATATTTATTGAAGGTGTCTCATACCTTTTGACATATTCGCGAAGTTTTTGCATTTGTCATCTATGGGTGTGTGGCCTAAACTTTGGGTGTGTTTGAATTCATAGCAAACTCTAATGATTTTCGACTGTAGTTATTAATATCTTTAATTCTATACAGATAATGCAATAGTCACTTTTATACTAATATGCAGTTGGTTTCCTTCAACTGCGGTTGCTTTGTTGATTAGTGTACAAAAACTTTCTAACCCTTTATGAGTCGATCGATGAATGAATCGATAGATCGTCGAGCCGTGACCCAATGTACGATTTAGCTGTTAGTTATTTTATTATGCTCAGACTGCGACTGCGTTAGGAGCAGGGAATGAGAATGGGATTGGGACTGAAACGGTGCGTGGGCAAATACTCGTCGGCTCATAATTTACGATATGGTCGTCTTGTCGCTGCATTTATGGTTTTATGGCTCACTACGCCAACGATGGACGAGCTGCCCTGGCGAGCGGAAGTATTCATTTACGTCGCCCGCTTTGTTCTTGTCGCCTCTCTGTGGGCTTCAACTTGGACAGTTGCAGTTGCCGCAAAATTAACGATAGTTTTAGATATGAAATCTTTAACAATGAGTTGCGTTTGGTAAACCTTAGCATGAACTTAATTGACAGCCCGCCCTCTGTGCGGACTCTGTTTTTGTTTTTATTTTATTTTGTTGTGTATTTTGTTTTCTGTTTTCGCGCTCTTTGCTCTTTGTCTCATATCTCTTGATGCCCTATACATGTTAATTAGTTAGGCCTGTCTGCACATTCTTTCTCTAATTTGTATATTTCATCAGCTTAAACAGTGGCGGGTTCATTGAACCGCATCTGCCGCACCGATCGACAACTGCAGCTATTGATTGACAGTGGACAGACGTTTGCCAGCTCATTTTGTTTAGAAATCTATATATGTATGTATGGATGGATGTGTGGTGTTTTGTGATTTGTTTAAAAATCACTATTGGCTACAAATTTAAATAAATATGAATTAAACTGAAGAGGAATAGTTTACTATATGTGAAAAAACATTTTTAAATCTGCGTTTTTCTGTTTTTTTTTTGTTTTTTTACTGTATCACACATTTTAATAAGCAAGGAGCTTAAACATTTTGGGAATTATTTATAAACAAAAAGCTTTAAGTCAAAAAAAAGAAACAATATGTGTAAAATACATAAATATAGTTTAAGTTAATTTAATTTGTATTTATTATCTGTTGTTCGATTGGTCTACAATTGGTTCTAAAAACAGTGCACAATAAAATAACTGAAAAATCCATATATACTACTGAAAGAATGAAAAACTAATCGCTAAATTTAACCATTGTCTCGTTGAAAAACCACATAAAAAACTGAGGAACAATCTTTCGAAACTTAATCTACAATGTTTATTTTTTAAACTTCATATATTGAGTCTTTATAGTTCTGTATATGTACTCTTCTAAAACCTATTTTTTGTTTGCACCACATTCAAAAAACCGCTCAAGATTTCGAATTCTAAACATGAATGAACCTCGACATTTGTTTCCTGTTTAAACAGTTTTTAAATCGGTGTATTCCACTAGTGGCTGTATGAACTGCCGATCCATTAACAGCACATAACCCAAAATGACTCTAATTACGGGCTATTGAACCTTGCACAATATTTTCATAATTACGCCACAAAGTACGAATGCAATAGCAGCAACAGCAACAGCAACAACTGCAGACAGATACAAGTTAATGCAAAGTTGTGTTTCTGACACAAGACGGGATATTGGGGAGGGGGGCTGGTCAGGGGCGTCTATGCTGATGAGATGCGGCAGATGCATAGATAGGAGCACACAAAATGTAAACTGCGTCGGCAGCAACGAGTAAATGCCATTTATAGCTCCAAATGTGAACTGAACGTGTTGGCAGCGCCAACGAACGCCTGTGACGACGACGTCGGCAAGTTGCATAACGCAACTGCGCATCCACGTCCACATCCACATCCATATCCATATCTATAGAGCACGTCTAGCCCACTAGCATTTGCATGGGAATGGGAATCGGAATGGGGAAAAGGGGCTGGCACTGGGTCTGGGACTGGCGTTGGATCTCGCTCTCTATCGGCTGGTAGTCGAGTCTAGGCAACTAATTAGGATTTAAAAAACATCATCAAATTTAGAAATGCACCAAAATAAAACCAAAACTGACGACGCGTGGAGGTGAACTCAACTGAAGTACCATAATAAATGGAATAAAAGCGTGAAAATGCGTGCGCCCCAAAAATAAAATGCACAAAAATTAAAAAGAAAAGAAGAAAGAAACGAAAATAAAAATCACTTGAAGTTGTGCACAACAATCTGTTGACCTCAATTTCTTTTCAATATTTGTATTTTGCAGAGCCGTCACGAGAACGGTACGGGCGGCATTGGCAAAAGCGGCAGTGATGTGGATATAACCGATGCCACACAGCCGGAACATGTGTGGCTGGTGCATCGCGGTGGCTTCACCGCTGCACTGCGTCTGCCTCAGAGCGGCACGCCGCACGAGGAGCATAAACTGAGCGTTCGTCTGCTGCACAATGGCGAGCAATTGACCGTTGATGAGGATGACATCGAGAAGCAGAACAGTGCCGCACTGGATCTGGCCGAGGATATCTGTGAGCTGAAGTATCTGAACGAGGCGTCAGTGCTGCACTGCCTTCGACAGCGCTACGCCAGCAATCTGATACACACGAAGGCGGGGCCAACGCTGCTCGTGGTCAATCCAATGGCACCTCTGTCGCTCTACTCCGAGAAGGTGAGACTTATCTGGTTTGGCCTGTACTGGTTTGGTTTGGTTTGCTTTGATTTGATTTGTTTCGGGTTATTTATCTCATGTCTCGCTTGTAGGTTGTATCCATGTTTCGCGGCTGCAAAACGGAGGACATGCCGCCCCACGTCTACTCGCTGGCCCAGACCGCCTACAGGAGTTTGGTTGAAACGCGACGCGATCAAAGTCTAATATTCATGGGTCGTTCTGGTTCTGGCAAGACCACAAGCTTTAAGCATGCGCTCAACTACTTGGCGTTGGCCGCTGGTATGTCTAGACACTGGTGTTGTTGTTGTTGTAACTGTGATTGCCGCTGTGGGTTGGCCCCGTTTGGGCCACACCAAAATACAATCTGGTGTTCGATTAGCGCATTTGCATATTGTTTAAAAACGCAGCTGCAATTTGTCAAGCCTTTTCTCATTGTTCTATCATTGTAAAATGGTATAAATTAGATCTTTACTATAATGTACATCGGACCATATACGACCAAGTCTTATCATACTGATCTTAACTTGTTTACAATTGTAGTTAATTAATTTGCTTTTCTTAAAGCAACAGAATTTAGGCAAAGAAAGGACCAAAAAATATTTTCTTAGCCTTTATAATTTCAATAGAAAATTTAAAAGCAATCTACACAATTTTGTAGCTTTACAAATGCATTGGTTTTTTCTACAATACACTAAAACCTTACCTGTTCCAAACTTCAAATTTTGACTGGCAGACTACATTTTAAAATTATACAAACATATACCACGTAAGGTATGGAAAATTTATTGCATCTCTGGGATATATAAGGGCGAAAACACTTAAATTTTTTGTACTAAAGCGACAACATGAAAATATAGCAAAAATAGGCTGCGAACGAACTGACAGAGGTCTAATTTACGTATTTTTCTAAGAATGGATCGGTCATAATTTAATTTTATATGTCGATTATAGCAAATTTGTATTGATGACAATATATCAGATGCTACGAACTTGAAAGTGGTGGCTTAAGAAGATCCAAAGTACATAATATCAATATTGAAATTACTACTGCACTTTTTTTAGACTTGTTTCCAAATATTTACTTTTAATCCAAAACACAACTTGCAAAACAATTATATTGTCACTTTATATATATGCCACAGTAAGAGGCAAATGGTCAACCTTTAAACTTAAACTATTTTAATATTAACATGAGGTTAATTTAGCAAATTTAAAAAATTTGTGTATCTTTTTCTTGAGTAGCTTCATATATTATAAATTTAATTAAATTAAAAAGAGTTAAATGTATTTTAGTTATTTTTATGATTGCAGCGAAAACTTAAATATTTTCAAACCAACACATTAGAAATATATTAATTCTATGATCTAAGTATTATGTTATATTTATTTTCCGTTATTGTGCAGGTGCATACAACAATTTCATCAATGCGGAAAAAGTAGGTGCTCTGTGCACAATTCTGGAGGCCTTTGGCAACACGAGAACGTGTCTCAATTCGAATGCGACGCGTATGACGCAGCTGCTCAGCTTAGACTTTGATCAGACCGGTCAAATAGCATCAGCCTCGTTGCAGGTATGTTGAGTGTAACCTTGTCTCGTCCAAATTGCTGGGCTTATACCTCAATTGTTCACAGGTGCTGCTGCCGGAGCGTCAACGGGCGGGCCGTCGGCTCGCGCAAGAGCACAGCTTTCATATTATGACACGGCTGTTGGCGGGTGCCGCAGGTCTGCTGCAGAAGGAGCTGCACTTGGAGAACATCTCGTCGGAGGACAGTCATCCGTTTATATCGCTGTCGCAGAGATTAGAGGATCGCCATCGAGCAGCCAATGAGTTTATGCGCACGGTGCAGGCATTCGAGACGCTCAACATTGATGCAAAGGCCGTACGGGGAATTTGGAGCATACTGGCAGCCATTTATCATCTGGGCATTGCGGGCATTACCAGAATGGGCACCGGCTCGACGGCACGCACACAGTTTGCCAATCCGACGGCGGCGCGCAAAGCGGCCAGCCTGTTGGGTGTCAATCTGGAGGATTTGTCGGCAGCTGCATTCGGCCTGACGCAGCCCAATGCCACAGTTGGCAGTTTGAGTCCTTCCAAATCGCCCACCTCGGATGGCGGTCAGGAATGGGCTTGGGAATGCCTCGAAGCGCTCGTTATTGGCCTATACTCTGAGGCTCTGGCCGCTGTGGTGGCTCTGATAAATCGGCAGATCTGCACCTCAGCCCATACAATTGCATCGATCATGCTAATCGATACGCCGGGCTTCCAGAATCCAGCCAGCTGTGGTCAACAACTGGGCGCCACGTTGGCCGATCTGCGCCACAATTATCTGCAAGAACGTCTGCAAATGCTTTTCCATCACACAACGTTGGTGGCGCCACGCGATCGCTATGCCCAGGAGCTGGTAGAGATCGAAATGGATCATGCTTCCGATTGTCATCCGGGTCCGCTGATATCACTCATTGACAAAGCGCCACAGAATCATGTGGTGCGCTCCTCACAGCGGGATCTGCGTGAACACGATCGTCGTGGCTTGCTCTGGTGGGTATTCGAAATAAGCCATCCCTTTATGTCAATCTACTTTAATGTGCAATCTGCAGGCTATTGGACGAGGAGGCCATTTATCCCAACTCGAACGACGACACATTCCTAGAGCGTTTGTTCTCGCACTACGGCGATCGTGAGCATCACACGTTGCTGCGCAAATGCGCCGGCCAGCGTCAGTTTGTGCTGCATCATCTGCAGGGCACCAATCCAGTCTTATATGCTGTTGATGGGTGGGTGCGGCACAGCCGCGAGCATCCGGGCATACGGAATGCGGTGTCGCTGCTGCAGGACAGCAGTCGCGAGGAGATCAATCGCCTCTACATTGGCTCACTGACGCGCGGCTCCGGAGCCATGGTCTTTTGTGGCTCCTTTGCCGGTCTGGAGGGCACACAGTCATTGCGTCGCGTTTCCAGCATACGGCGTTCCTTCACAACGGCGGGCGTAAAACGCAACTCGATTATGCTGCAGGTGAAGTTCACGGTAGACGGCATCATTGACACACTGCGTCGCACGGGCACCCACTTTGTGCACTGCTATTTGCTGCAGCACGATGCGGGCAAGCATGCCAAGTATACGGCGAATGGCTCGCCCAGTTCGGCGATGGGTCATTCAGCTAGCGAGGAGGAACTGGTCAATGTGCCACTGTTAAGGAGTCAGGTGAGCTAACGAGATGCCACTAGTTCCTCATATTGATGCTCATATCTTACCCCCTTTGCTTTTAGCTTCGTGGCTCGCAAGTCTTGGAGGCGGCTCGTCTGCATCGTTTAGGTTTTCCCGAATCTGTGCCATTACTGGAGTTTGTGCGTCGCTTCGGCCTGCTAGCCGGCGAGTTGGCCAACAACAAAGACATCACCGTAGAGCAAATACTCGCTGTCAATGAACTTGACGTTGCCAGCTATCGCATCGGACCAAGTCAGGTGAGTTGAATGACAATTAGTAACTATCTTGCTTGCTACACTTAAATGAATTGACTTATTGGTGCTTCTGATGATTGCAAACCAGTTATTACAACTAGTTATCCCAACTAGTTATCCCTTCTCCGCGAAGAAGAGCTACTATACACTAACACTCACACAACACGTGCATCATTACAAAATTGTAAAATTGTTTATTGTCTGATGGCTGAAATTTGAATTCCGTTGAGAAATATTTATGATCAGTGTATAGTAACGAAAACCCATAACAATTATTTCTTAAAAATATTCAAATGGGTAAACAATTACTCCCTTTTTGTGCAAATTTATGTAATGTGAATTACACTTATATATTCTACCTACCCGTCAGTTTATATGATGTACGTATATACCATACGCAGATAAAGAATCGTAAAAGCCTATACCTCCCACAGTTATAGAGCTAGACTCTCCTACTTTGGTTGTTTTAAAAATCACTGGGCCACTCCCGCCCCCCGCCAACCGGAAATGCAATGTCTTCCTGTTATTATACTGTGAATGTGTATAAAGAAGTCGGTAACACCAGACTTCAACATTCTTGTTTGTTTGCTATTGATTAGAGGATAGATTGGGATACAAGTAATATAATTTAAGAATTTAATTAAAACATCAGATATGTGTCTGTAAGCGCATATATTCTACGCCTTATTTATTTCATTTATCCTATACCTTATTCGTGCCACGAATTCTTAATAAGTATTGAATTTTATTTTATTACGTGTCAGTTTCTACTTGAAAGTCTCTCATTAAAACACGATTTTTAAAACGAATCGAATAAATAATTGCATGTAAACATTTGATTCAGCCTAAAGCCCTGCCTAACCAGTTTCCAGAATACATACTGTTATATGTGTAAATTTACGTCAAACCTTAGTCTATAATTATGTGTAAGATATTTTGGGTATTCAGTTCAGTTCTTGCGTCGGCTTGCGTCTCATAGAAATCTTCGTCTCGCGCTTGTTTCCATAATAGTCGATGGCTTGGGTGGCATTATGTAAACCAGACCATTGGCAGTGCCGAATGGCGGCAGTTGTTGTGTGCTAAGGTAATAGATACCTTTTTTGGGCATCGCCGGCTCACCGCCCATGTACGCATCGGCGGCACAAGCTACCCCAAAAAGTTTGCCATCGCTGCTTGCAGTGTTGCAGCTGCAAGTGGCCGAAAGAACGCTTTTCAGTGAGGCACAGTGCAGTGCTCCAAATGCCTTTGACCTTCGCACCGACTCTGCAAAATAGTAGATGGATGAAAAGTGGTCGCAGGCAAAGTCAAACTCGGTGGCAGTGGCATTTGGACACTGCGGCTGACCGCGGCCCCAGTTGGGAAAGATAGCCGCCTGGCTCAATTGATTGCCCTTCGGATTGCCAAGCAGATGCAAATCCGTGTGTATGGATTCCACGTAAATGGCATCGTTGGGTGCCAGGCGATCCGTAGGTCCCACATTGAGCTGCGAGAGGCCAGCTGGATCGAGCGCAAAGATGGCGCCTAGGACTCCGGCTCCCAGCTTTTTGCCAGTTAAGCCGGCAATATGACTGCCCGCACTGTGGCCCACCAAATAGATGTACTTATAGGGCACACCCGTATTGTCGTGCAGGAAGCGGAGAAATTTTGCAACACTGGCGGCAATCGATTTCATCTGCTTGGACACACGGTAATAGCTAATGTCGAATGCCTGACGGCTCCAGTCCATGATGATGACATTGAAATTGCCACGCGACAAATATGCATCCTTGATGGCAGCATTGTAGCAGGTGCGGCTCTTGCCCGTCCAGCCGTGTATGACGACTCTGTGTGGGGTTTGAAATCGTCTGAATCTATTAATTGTATTTAAAGCATCTGGAATCCCACCTGACTGGCCACTTGCTATTGAAATGGGAATTCTTTAGCATATTCAGATCGCCTGGACGCAGTTGCTGGCGCACTTGTGGATTCAGCGGCGTATAGAGATCATATTGTAAGATACTGGCTTGGCTAATGCGGTTTGGTAATCTGCTCAGTCTTCGCAAGCTTTCTTGGACCACGCCCTCGAAAACACTGCTTATCGCCACCTCGCACTTGCCGCGCTCATAAGCAAACAGACTTTGGCTAGCGGCAACTTCTTAAAAAGCAGAAATAATAAAGAAGCGAAATCGCAATAAAGGATGATAACTGATAAAAATCTGAAATGAAAGATTACACTGGCACACTCACTTTTAGCCGGCAGGTGTAGCAGCAATAACAAAAACAAGTTATACAACAACTGCATTTTAAAGCAATTTACAAAATAATAAATGAAATGAAATACAATTAAATTAAAGCCCGAATTAAGTTCAAAACAAATAGGATGAAAACTGGCGACAAAGCGTCAATTAAAAGCCACTCAAATTCAGCACGGCTCACTAAAAGATCTCACAGCAAAAATTTCTGATCGTTTTTAGCCGACGAAACGGCAGCACCACCGACACGTTATAAGTTCTGAGCTAAAGTATTGCAAAATTCTAAACGGAGGCTTGGTTAAATACTATAAAGCTTAGCTGAGGATCGCTTGGCAGCGATCGCATGTGGCGCACAAGGGCTCCTCGACCGGCAGGCCGGCCGGCTCGGTCATTGTCATGACAAGCGCCCATTTAAGCTGCAAACTTGTTGAGTTTGAGCTGTCGTCTGCTGCCAGCAATTGCTGCTGCTGCTGCTGCAACAGTAGCAACAATTGCAGATTCAACTAAGTGCAAGCAAATACTCGAGCACACGGCTATATGCAGTGGGGTGCCTTGTTCAATTAGCTGCCAAGTCGTCCCAGCCACTTCCGTTGCCAAGCAATACTAATTTTAGCTTATTCTGATGACTTCTTTTTGTTGTTTTTGTTTTTTGGCGTTAAAATCTTATATTTAACAGCTCGAAACTTACAGCTCACAATGCACGATAGGCTTTCACTGCTACAGCCTAGGGGAAATGTTGGTTCATTAGCCTGGTTATCGTGTATTCATTAATGCGGTTGAATAATTATATATATTAACATATGTATATTTATAGATGTAGCTGTCATTTAAATATATTTATTCAGGCTGATGGTTTTCTTCGTTTTACAGTTATTAGCCTGAGACTTTCTTATGTAAGTTGTCAAATTATAATTGGGTAGTTATATAGTAATTTTCATTATAATTATATTGTGTGATAGATTGAGTAATTATCTTATTATCTAACTAATATAATAAATTTAATCAAGGCTTGAAATTAGTCGAAATCATTTAGGCAGTTTTTTTGAATCAATATTTTATCTGTTAATTCGAATTGTAATTTGCTTCCTTGTAGCACATTTAAAATTCTATCCAGCCGCATTCCATTTGTTTTCTGTGTCAAATTTCATACTCCAATTGCAGCCAATAGCTTAATAAGTAATTATGTATACAAAAACAGACAAAAAAAAAACAAAACCATTGAGAGAAAAGTCGTTGATCTTTAGTCACATTTAACTAACTTTTGTCACTTTTGTTGTATCCCTCAGCAGAGATCGAGAGAAACGACGTGTTCCAAACATGTCTGCGCATTATTATTCACGACATCTTTAACAAGTGTAGTTACATGTATTTAGGTCTCGAGTTCAGCAATAATTTCATATTTTTGTTTTCTAAACCATTTAGCGGGTCTCTCGTGCAACTTGGTTTTATGACTGCGACCCGTGGACATTTGACTTCAACATTTGTAGCTCTTTCTTTGTGGCTTGTTACTTTTCATAACGTTAAACATTTTAGAGATCGTTGAACCCGTGCGTGCTAGCAATTAATCGGTCGAGCGTTATTACTAACGTTTATTGACAGGATTTATATTTTAAAGCAAATAATATATGTTTATTATGCGAGATGAAACCTGTTTTGATAACCGCACTTTAATAACTGTTCAAATTGTATATTGAATTATTGTCGAAAGAGGCTGGTTATATGAGTGCATAAGTGTCTAGAATAATTTTTACTTAAAACTAGTCTTATCAAATAAAATCAAAAAGACCTTGGGCACTGAACAAGTGTATTTTTAACAGGCCAAGTGCACTGTGTCACGTCACTTGCAAAGGGTATCTACTTGTCGATCAGCAGTCTATGACATAATTTTTATACATTTTAGTCACGATATTGTTTTAAGATTTCATGAAGAAGCTTTCGATTTTATTAAGTCATAAGATAATATGATAAAAAGTATGTTTAGTTTAATCGACAAAGGTACAACTTTTTAAACATTTTTTATTACACATACATATGTCGAATTTTTATGTATGTCGAATGCAATCGGAATAAATTGCTTACGACAAAGTAAATTTATGTATGTTAATAAACTGCCCGAATACTTTGACTTTATTTGTGTAAGGGTATTAAAATGTCGGATAACCGATTTTTTAAATCTTTTCCCTTATTCGATACTTGCATAGCCAATCTGATTTGAAGTTTGCATATTTGTTGACGTAAATAAATGATTCTTGTTCAAAATCCGAAAGATTATTTTTGAATGTAGCATTTACCCTGCAATTTATAACGTACACAGTTTAAGCAAAGTAAGTGTAACCCACAATTACAGATTCAAATCAATTTAAATTTGTAAATACAGCACGCGTCACATTTTAAAAGTAACGTACAGGTAATTAAAAATATACTTCCTATTTAATTTTGATGTTTTTACTGGTTTTTGGGTTGAGTGGCAAAAAATAGACCTACAACATTAAATCTATTAGCATAGTAATAAAATGTGATAGACTTGACATACCAGTTGCACAATTCGTAAAACATTAATCTTAATCAAATTGGAATTAGAATTAAATTGAATTTGGAAAATGGACGCGCTGGTTTGGTAAACAAAATAATTTACACACAGATTTTTTATATTTTGTTTGTATAAATAATTTCCTAATCCCTTGTGTTGGAGAACCATTTAATTATAAAATTTGTTTTACTGCGTGAGCCGGATTAAACAAGTTTAAATTTAACTTTACTTTCCGATTTAATTTCACGCCCATAACTTGTTAAAGAAATTTTAAATTTTGCTGGAGTATTATAACATTTTTTAACATTGGGCTTGTTTTAGTACTTCTTTTTAATAATATACTTTCTTACCAATATATCAAGAAAAAGAACTAAAGAAATTGTTTTCAAATAAACACGCGCTTAGTAAAAATTATTTAGCACATTAGGTTAATATTAATTTCAATCATATTAACACACTTAATCTATTTATATGTTTTTCACTTTCCATTTTTAAAGATTTTTTATATATATATATATTTATTGTTTTGCAAGGCATCGATGCCTTATGAACAATATGTATCATTAGTTTAAAAAATATCACCGGGTTTTTAGTTGATTATATTAGCTTGTTTGTTTCTGTTCTTAGTTTACTACGCTCGTGTTTTACTGTTTCTCACCAAAGGCAGCTCTTCTCTGCGGTTCTCACAATGCAAAAAAGTGTTTCTACACTGCTAAGCATATGTGTAATCTCGTAACTTCCTAAACGTATTATTTACTGTAGGGCTCTGGCATGTGCTCGGTTGGTTGGTTGGTTGGTGGATGGCTGCTTAGCTGGTTTTTAGTTTCCTGTTCTCATGCAACTGTAAGTCCCTACTTCAAGTCGGTAGATGCCTACAAAAAAATGATCGTAATAAACTAACTTTTGACGTCACTTGTTGTGAGTCCACTTTTTTCTTCGGTTTTTGTAGCTCTGCTGCGATGACGCTGACAACTTTCACGGTCAAGTTCATCTGTGAAGCTCTCGCTTCCATTGTGGTATAGAATTCCGAGCTGTTGTTGTCTGACTGTTGTAGTTGTTGTATCTGTCGTGGTTGGTTTTGTATTGAGCTTGTCGAGTTGTGGGTCCAGCCCCTTGATCTGATTATGTCTGGTGGTCAGTTGGTTTCTACAAATGGATAACGCTGCAGCAAAGCAGGCAATTTATTTCATCGACGGATCAACTTAGACGAAATGTGGCTGGACAAATCCGCCGTTTGCCTATCGACTGGCAATACGAGTGCCAGATTTAACAGCTGGTTTGGAGATAGCGACAGCAAAAGAAGCAGCAACAGCCACAGCGATTATTTGCTAAACATCTTCGTGCAGCTTTGCGGTGAGCGGAATGCGGCACACGATATTTGGCGTTTGATATTGCTAATCTACGGCCTGGGCAGCAGTCTGTGGCTCATCGGACGCAGCGCACGCAGTGTATGTATCATTCCGAAACCAATTCCAAATCCAAGTCCAGCTCCGAAACGGAGCCCAGCCCAATCCAAGCGCAGCGCGACGCATGCGTCGTTGACTTTCTCCAAAAAATGACGTTGCGTTTGTCGAGCTGCGCGACCCGCTGCAACCTGCAGACAACGCGACGATGGCAGACAGCGGCAACAACAACAACATTTGTCCAATGCACATTAACATTTTTTCCATGCAAACATTTAAAGTGAAATTTCCCAGCGTTCGCTTTCATTAGAAATGAATCGCATTTATCGCTAGGGGCTAGGGGCAGCTTATTGCTTGCATAATATATTGAAGCGGGTTCTGTCAACGGAATTAATCCAGTGAAGTAAGTTTTGAAATTGGCCCAACCGAAACACGAAAACTTCATTAGCCCATTGACATGCAAGGGGCAGCTTCACCTTTTGGGCTGCCAAGGGGCGTGGCCTTAATCAATTTACGCATTTATTTAAAACTGCAGATTGGCCCTTTAGGCTAAATCTATGTAAACTAGTTTGCCGTTAATTGTGAAATAACAATAACCAGGAAGTTGACTTCACAGAGTTTTCTTTAAAAGAGCTGCAATCCGGTGCTGTAATTCAGATAATTAGTTACAAGACGTGTTTCTCTTATTACCCAATTGGAAAATATGAAAGACTCTGGTTATGGGACAAAATTGAAGTTATGCTGGGCTTTTGGCCTTCGAAAGGTGTTATCTGATAAGTAACTGCGCCGATTAATTTCAAATTGAATAATCGGGTTCGAATGCAGACAACAGAGTGAAATAAGGAAAAGACGTCAAGTTCTATAAATCATGTACTTGATATCGAATATGGTTCAGATAATAAGATAAGCTTCAGCACTGCGGTAATCGGTTATCGACACAGAATGAGCAGCTCTACAAGATTTATAAATTATCAGAGAGAAGCTTTCCGACTTCGAAAAAAAGAAAGTTGGAAGAATATAAAAAAATAATAAATATGTAATACTTGTCATTTAATGAAACTAAAGAATGATTAAAACTTGCTCTCGTATGCGCTTAACCAAATAATTAGTAGTAGGTTATAGGGCTTCCACTTACAATCAGTAGACACGCTGTGCTAGCCAAGTCAAAAATTGCCCAAATTGTTTCTTACCACAAATAATCTGTTAACCATAAATATATATATACAGAAAACTACACAGAAAACTAAAAAATTTACTCAGCTACAGAGAGATTTCTTGATTTCGGACCTAAAACTATAGAAGGCTTATGAACCCCTAAATTAAAATATTTGGAAGTTGTGTATTATAAAGAAAAGCACTCAAAAGTACCCAATCGTAAAATTATTTTTAAAGTTATTAAAATCTCATAAAAGTTTTATGCAGCGAAAGTTTTACTACCTGGTCGCTTCCTTGGTGGGATATCTCCTTCAGTCGTTCATTTGTTTCTTTTTATTAGTTCCATTCTTAAGTTTACTTTCGAGCAAAATGCCCAACGTTGACGTAAGTGGACGCTCTTTTCACCGGACGCAGACACTTTTATATTAAACAAACTCTTTTTTCCACAATATTTGTCACAGGAGCTGACAAACAACTTTTTTAACGGAAAACATTATATGAAAATTGGACAGGAATTTAAAAAACAAAATAGTAAAAAAAGTTTAATTAAATTTTGTATTTATTGGTAAAAGAGTGAAACTTATGCACACAAGCTTCATTTATTTTTAAAGATATTGGTTTTTTATTGTCATTACCACTTAAAATAGTTTTGTTTTACATTAGTTTTGCGATTAAACCAACACAAAAGCTAAATTACAATTCTAATGTAAGGAATTAACAAATGAACTTAAAATAAATGTATGACTATAAATTTTTTCCTGTGATTTTCCTTTACGTTATTTCCTTTAACACAAATAACAAAATAAGTTAGTTTTTAAATTACACAAAAAAACTAAATTACAAATTAACTTAAACAAAATATATATATATATACATATATTTTTAAGTATATAAAAAACTGAATTCTAAGAACAGTTTGTTGACAAAAAGAAAGAGGTGCAACATTTAAGATTCTTTGGTGTTTGTTTAAAATGTTGCAGCTAGCATAATATAAACATTCCTTGCCCTAGGGCAGTGCAATAACCTCTTAAACTGACCACAGTCAAAGCATGTTCCATAGAACACGCACGTATATCAATATTTGTCATGAATGAGCGCTGAATAGTTCCTTCCACTGCTTCAATGGCTGTTTAATGCGCTCTGAAGTCCAATTGCTGACAATGAAAAGTTCAAAAGAAAACATCAATGAGAGGAGCAACAAGCGAATGAGCTACCAATAATATGTTTCTTTTTACTTTTCTTTATACATAACTATGACGATAATGATGTTTAAGTAGACGATAATGCCTATGACTGTGTGATTGTTGTAATGTCGCTAATGAGGCGAACCAAATATAAATCGAGCATGTGATGACTGAAAACTGATTTGTTGGTGTTGGTAATTAGCATCGAACCAGCAGCTGCAACACGTTGCATAGAGCTATGATGTCTGGGGTTAGCCCCTTCCCCCCACTCCCCACTTCCCCCTTTCGCTGCATGGTTAACCATGACCGCCGCCAATTACGGTAAGCCGCGACCATGTCCACAGCTCTGTTTTCTGTTTGTTGATAAGCCACTTTCGAATGCACAGCGCACTTGGCCAAGTGTTTTGCTGCCGCTGCCGCTGCTGCTGCTGCTGTTGGTCGTTTGGTCTGTTCGCTGTTTGGCTGCGTTTGGGTCTGGCGCGGCAAGAAATTCAGTTGCGCCGTTGAGCTCAAAGAGAAAACAACACACGAATTACGCGCCAAGCGCCCAGCAGCTGTGAAAGTGTTGGCAGTGCTGTTGGTCAACTGGCCAAGCGCCGATTGCCGATCGAAAGGAAATTTCGCAACAACAAAACCTATATATATGCACTTTTACTTGTTGCCAATTTTTACATCATCATCGCCATCATCATCATCATCATCGTTATTGTCATCATCGCCATCAAAATAGCCCACAATTAAATTATTGTTGTCATGTACAAGCACACGGTCAAATCAAAGCTGTCGCAGGCACGCAGCACTCCGCCTGCAACAGCTGCCACGCCCCATAAGCAGACCCATGCCCTGGGCGCTGGTAAGAAATTCTTTTCGCACATACGCCACAAAATCGAGGATAATCTCACGCCCAAGTTGAGCGGCAAACTCTACTACAAAGGCAGCAAGCATACGCGCTCCATGAGCGCGCTCAGTCTCGTGGACAGCGGCGGCTGTGTGGGCGGGAAGTACACGCCCAAGGTGACGGCGCCAGCGGAGCGACATCCTGCACCGAAGCCCATGTTGACGTTGAGCAGCAGCAGCGTTTGCAGCTACGTGGACAGCGATGAGGAGAGTCAGATCAGCCTCAGCCTGAATCTCACACAGCAATCGCTGGAGGACGAGATCTTTGCGGAGCTCGAAAAGGTCGCGCACGATGAGAGCAAACTGAACGAGGTGCTGCAGAGCTTCGATCAGATATTGCAGGAATATCCACCCGTGGATGAGGTACAAGAGTTGTTGCCTGTGGAATTGCAACTGGAGCCGCCGGCTCAGTTCAGCGATCGTCAGCTGCTGGCCAAATCGCACAGCACGCTGAGCATGGGCTCGAGCAGGCGACAGATCTACCAGACGCCCGAATTGGCCAACTCGATGCTGTTGCGCCGCAGCGACTCCAGATCGCAACAACGCTACAATTCGCTGTGCGACATCAGCCAGTTGAGCGGCAGTCGCATACCCATATCCAAGCACTCCAGTCTGCGCTGTCTGGAGAAGACGAATGCGGGCAAAGCACAACAACCACAACAACAACACCAACATCAAACACAACAGCGGAAGCAGCAACGCACCAGATCCATGCTGACACTCAGCAGCAGCAGAGCCAATGCAGCCGGCAAAGCGAAGCCACAGCCGCCGCAAGTGGTTGCTGTGCCGCCCAAGCGGGCCAACTCGACGCTGGAGCGTCGTCAGCTGTTGACTAGGCCGCCCAGACGCGCTAATTCGACGCTGAAAGCGGCTGTCAGCCGTTCGCCCAATGCGCACAGCGATGAGCTGCTGGTCAAGTGCCTGGCCAAGGGTCATGACCTGCTGCGTCAAGTGGAGAGCCTGAATGCCGCTAAGCCGCGGCCCAGTCGTGGCGTCACCAAGGAGCACACACAGCTGCTGCGGCACAAGAAGAAACAGCAGCTGCAAAAGGTGCACTATGCCAACGAGGAGAAAGTGGGCAGGCCCAAGCTAGAATCCTGCAAGATAATACCGCCCAAGCTGGGCGAGACCTCTGACAAAAATCACGAACTGCTGGTCAAAGTGGTACAACAAAAGCCGCCGTCGCCGCCGCCTCAGCCGCAGAAGCCAATTAAAAATGTTGAACATAACTCAAACTCGGACTCGGATGACTCGGGTCATATAAGCAATACTGTGTTGTCATCGGCATCCAACTCCACCAGCAACTCGACGGGCAGTCTCTGCGAGTCTGAAGGCGAGGTTGAGGGCGAAACGGAAGCGGCCAAGAGCTGCTGTAAGCCAAACAAAATTGCGCAGCTCTTGCAAAAGTTTGAGGCCAAATCGAAGTGCCAAAACGACAGCCATTTATTCGGAACAACAACAACAACGACGACGACGATGACAACGAAAGTGGCGCAGGTGCAGGCGGTCCGCTGCATACAAACACAGGTGGAAATATACCCCACCTACATGAAAGAGGTAACTATGCGGCTGCAATAGCCAGCGAGTCCCCAGCAAAAGGCCCTAGCATATCTTAACTCTGGCTATATCTATTAGTTGCAACTATTTCTTAAATATTAACTGGAATAAATATTTTATATCATAAAACAAAAAAACTCTTTGCCGCTTATCTTCTATTCTTTATTCAACTTTAACACCTGGTTTTGGCTACCTTCTGGTTATTTCTTTTGTTATAGTTATCTGGTTGCCCTGTTCCGCCTCACCTCAGTCGTAAAAACACACACTCCCATACACTCGCACATACACACACACACACACACACACACACACACATACACACACACACACCCATTTTCCCGGTTAGTCGCAATTTCACATTGGTTTACTTTCATTTTTGATCTACGTGCGCTGCATAATAAAAAAATAAAAAATTTCAAAATAGTTTCTCGAAAAACGTCGCAAATTCAGCGATACCAACAAACAAACACACACACACATACACAGTTGACACACCTCTGCAAGGTGCGTCCAATCCAAATCCAAAGATATTGAAGCCAACTAATTTGTAGTCTTAATAGAGGTTTACGTTTGTGACTCGCTTGCATTTGTTTATAGAGAGTGCGGTTGCCCTAATGGAATTGACGCTTTTGTTTATTTACAATTTTCTATTTCGTAGTGTAGATTCTTTAGTTGTTGTTACTTTTCCACCTGTCTGCACAGGTGTGCAAATTATTTTGCTCTGCTCTTTGGCGCTCTTTGTCTCTGCTGCTGTGTCAGCCACCTTGACCTTCACTTCCTTGAATTGATTACATTTTGTTTCTTGGTTTTGTTTACTGATCGCAATCGCAGCTGCACTCAAAGTTCATAAACGCTGTGGGCTTTATAAGCCCCTGTTAGTACTGAGAACTTGACATTATTGAAAATGAAATCAACAGAAATATTTTAAATATATTAAGGGGTTTTGTTTTGTTCTGTGAACCTGAAATTTTCTGAAAATTTCAGTTGCAGTAAAATAATATTTAGTAATCTATAAACAGAAACAAAACAGAGTGATTTAAGTGCCAAAATGTAAGCAACATTATTTTATATAATGCCAAATCTATCTTAAGATCTCGTATTTCGTATTGGTATTACGTTCTGTAGACTTATCAGCTGCTTATGTCAATTTTAAAACATTTAAAATTTTTAAATGTGTTTTTAGCTCTATTAAAATGTTTACAATTGGCTAACTCTTTGCATATTATATTTATATAATAATGGTTTATACCGAACTCGTTGAAATTTTAAGTCATATATATAAAATAGTCTTACAATTATTACAAAAGAATTGTGTAAGTGTTGGTAATAGGCAGAATAATCCATTGTAGATTCATTGATATATATTCCGGATTATATTAATCTTTTATAACAAATGTCGCCACCCTAAGCCGATAAAAAAGAGTTTTTTTTAGAATTTTACATCTTCCATGAATTTTTTGGCATAGAAGCTTCAAGCTTCTTTCATTCCTTCCTTTTGATTTTAAACATAAAATATTGTAGCATTTTGTATATGTCTATAATATATAAAAATGTATTCGGACATTGCGAGATGTACGATTTAGTACGGTCTTACTTTTAACATATTGTCGAAAAGTAAAGTTGTTCTAAATACTTAAATTTGGATCTTTTGGCAACCATAATGAGACAAACCACCAAACGGGAGGTACAGATTAGTATAATATTTTTGAAAAGTATAATATTTTTGAAAAGGTCTCCTTTAAATCGTTTGGCATATTAAAAAAAAAAAAAAAACAAAAAACAAAAAAAAATATAAAATATTAAAATTTTATATCAATTCAATTAGAGGTCAAGCATCCAAGTAATTGTTCTCAATATTTGAACCATCTTGCAGATACTCTTCCGGTCCGGTGTGCTCAATGAGCTGGAGGCTAAGCGCGATGTGCTGCTTTCGGATCGAATTATACAGCTGCAGGCCTTTTGTCGAGGCTATTTGGCACGCAAAAAGATGTCACAAAGGCGCGTTCAGGTGAGACCCAACTCTTCGAGATCCCAGGATCATCTTGGCTAACTTGCAAGACATATTCTGAGAATTTCAGGAGCTGGCTGTGCGTTGCATTCAGCGCAATGTGAAGGCCTTTTTGGCTGTGCGCGATTGGCCCTGGTGGCGTCTACTGGTTCGTGTGACGCCGCTGCTCAACGTTTACCGCACCGAGGAACAGCTGAAGATCGCCAACGAAGAGTTGCTCATGCTGCGCGCCAAGCTGGAGAAAATCGAATACGATCGCAGCGAGGTGAAGAACGAGAATCAAAAATTGGAAGCCAAGGTAAGCGAATTTCAACCCATCTCGCACACAAGTCAAGTCTCTGCGTTAGTATTCAATTTAAATTGCACAGCCCCAGTTGACATGACATGTGCCAACTGCCCACGTTAGTTCAGCTGACAAGTATCTGGGGCGCCAAGATCTGGGTACATGTCTGGTGCAGGCATTTTGCAGAATGATGCTTTTTGTTTTGCTCTCGGCTTCAATAAACCATGCGAACATAAATGCAGATATTTGTATCTACGTTCCGTTGCTGCACACTGGGACGGGTGTCGATGAAATTGATTATACTCAAGCTAAAATAAATTATCTGCTAAACAGACAAAGTGTTGGTCTTCGTCAAGATAATTTAATGTTTTGGGCTTTTCTTGTTCTTTTTTTTTTTTTTTTGCAAAAACTGGTAAAACGCAGCGTGTCTGCTTGATGAGCAGTAGATTTTGGAATACTGAAAAAAGTAAAAGGGTTTAAAAGAAAAATTCTCAAATTGATAGATATTTTATCTGGAACATTTTTATAACATAAAAATGAATTAAACACGAGTTACTTCTTAGATATTTAAACCAAGAAGTTATAGTAGGTGCTGCTGCAATTATTTTGAATATTTTCGTTCCATGAGCAATATGTGTATATATTTATATATATCTGTATATCATATCATCACATTTTTACATAAAACGGTTTAAGGAATCAGGGTTTTAAACAATTAAGTAATATTGAAATTAAATTTTTGATAAGAATTTTATCATAAATACATTTTTTACATTTTAGTGTTTGGATTTTTACCTAATCACATTTTATATTGTTTTGTTTTCTCCTTTGTATCAGAATATGAAGAAAAAACAATTGAATGTAATGTTAAAAATGAAGACAGATCAAGGTCAATTTTTTTTTAATAAATCTAACAAATGGGTTTTAAATAAAAAAGTTTGTTGCTCAGAAGCTACTGCGGTGTGGAGTCAATAAAAATGATAACAATTCATTGTAAAAATGCCAAGTATAGTGTTTGCAAAGAGTTTGCATGCCTTAATGCCATTGAAAACTTTGTCTACATAGTATTTGGCTAATCGAATTTTCGCAATGAGTGCATTTTGTGATAGATACGATTGAGTTGAGGCTGCGATCTGGCGATATTTCCTCCTCTTGTTTGGCTTATTGTAAAATATAAATAGCTTCTGGGCAATGCGTGAGTCCATTGAACACTGACTGTGTATACATACATATATATATGTAGAAACTCGCATGCTTATATGTGTATATATTTATATATCTTTGCACTTAAGAACAACGAGTTGTATGTATTTTTAAATGCTCGAAAAGATCATTAATAATACTTTAATGCGGTACTGTATTCGCTGCCGGATTGTGTTGCAACTTCGGTTCACATGTTGGTCATTCATTTATATAAACGTCGAGCAAATCAACAGTTGTCTCTGCTTATTACATACATTGGTATATTTGGGCGAGATTATGTCAATATCGAGACTGCCCATGTTGCAATTCTTTTATTAAATGCTCTCCTTTTCACTCTCGCTCTCGCACTCTCCTGAGCTGTTTGCCAAAAAGTAGCTGCCCGGCGAGCTTTTCTGGTCACGCATCGCAAGTGGCCGATGTTCCCAAATGAGATTCGCTTAGTTGCTGAGCAAACGTTGCGACGCGAACGCCGGAGGCGCCCGATACCGTGCCGTGCCGCGAGATCCGTATCCGAATTCGTATGCAAATCTGAATCCGATATGTTTGCGTGTGCGTGTGCGCGATAGAAAAACGGTGCCAAAAACAAATATCCCAAGCGAAACAAAAAAACGCTACAAAAGAAAATTAAATGCTAGAGCTCGCGACAGCATATTGGCAATTTGATGCTTAAGCCAAAATAAATGCGATAAATTTAAATTTGTAGCAAGCAAGCGATCTCAAGTTTTTGACAGCACGTAAAACCATATACCCAGAGATATCCCCCCTCAACGAACCACATACTTAACCCAAAACGAACTCAAAACGAATATTACGAATTGGCTATCAAACAATTTGCACACAGCGACAACGAAAAGTCCACATAAGAAAAGACCACTAACCCAATTGCCCCTTTACTAGCCCCCCTAATTAACACGCATCACACCTGCAAGTTAGCCCCCTTTTTACCCCGATGGCTCCGCTGGCGCCTGCTGACAATGCAGTCCTTGCTGACAGTGCTGACATTGCAGCGCCGCCAGCTGCCAAAGATGAATTAGACTGTGAAACAGATCAGGACAAGGCCACGTTTATGGCCCGCGTATTGGCCGCCATGAACGGTATTTCGAGAAACAATAACAACAGCAGCGGCAGCGGCAGCGGCTCCTCGCTGGGCACTCTAAAGCCGCCCAAACCGCCCAGCAGCCAGGCACGCAAGCAGCTGCGTCTGCTGCCCAAGCAGCGTGAGCAAAGCCCCGTCCATGTGCTGAGCAATGGCCACAGCAACACTTCCACAACAACACGCAACACACAGAACAACACGACACGCAGCACAAATTACAGCAGCAGCAGCAACAGCATCAGCAGCAGCTCGCAGTTGCTTTCAACGTCCGGAGTGGGTAAATGCCAAAGCACAAAGGACACTGAAAGCCACTACGAGATCTCGCTGAAACTGCCTCTTTCGACAGGCACAGGCGCAGCCGGTGGCACAGCAGCATCTGCTTCGGATGCTGCCATGGATCGACTGCGCCTGCTGACGCGTTCACCCAGTCCTGCCTACTCGATGTCCTCGCGCTGCTCCACACAGTCCAGTGTGTCTCGCACATCGCGCCTGGAGACGCCGCCGCGTCGTGTTTTTCCGCAAACCTATACGAGGGGCAGCGGCCTCGATCCCTACGAGATGCGGCAGCTGGAGAGTTCGCCCGTGGTTTTCGATGCGAATCTATCGTTTGTTCTCGGTTGCCAACGGCAACCGGTGCATCAAACGCTGCGTCCAACGCCCTCTTTCGAGGATCCGCGCACCTCGTCCGCCTATCTCAGCGAGAAGATTCAAAACTTTCTCAAACGCACCGATCACGTGCAGGAGGAATGGACAGCCATGGGACGGCGCACGCGACGCCAGAACAGCAGCAGCAGCGCGGCAAGTGTGGCCACCAATGGAGTCGGGGGCGGGCACAGCAGTCGCTGCAGCACGCCCAGCGGGAGTTCGGCCTTTTACGATGATTATGATACCATATCGCTGATTGAGCGACAGCGCGAACGCAACAGCATGGAACGCTGCGGCTCGGTGGGACGCACACGCTCCGCCCAGAACATATTGACCAAGGCGTTTCAGTTGTCCAAACAGCTGCCGCACACGCCAACGTCGCGTGGCAACTCGATGGCCAGGGAATCATCGGTGGCCACCACGACATCCAATGCCCCGAATGCAGACGACGATGACGATCGCACCATACGTGAGGAGGATGACAATGAGTTGGATGAGGTAGTTGGTGTTGCTAACCTTGAGCTTGTCGCTCTTTTGATGTCTCAATTAATTCGCTGCGTGCTTATGTTTGCTTTTGAGTGTGGGCAGCTGGCATTATTTCGAATGATGGCTCTGATCTGTCCCTGTCTTGTCTACCTTAAGCACATAAATTTAAATGATTCTTAACAAAACATATGGTTAAACAATTCCAATTCCATGCAACAACATCAACGCCGCTGCTGACATTGACAGCGGCATCCTCCGGCGTCGCGACGTCGAAGTGTTGCTAAAGTTAGCGGTTCACTTCGCATACTGAAATCGATCTATTTTTGAATCACAACAAATAATGTGTGAATCACGCCGCATGAATTCTTTGCGTACATAGGACTTGACGAGGGAATATTCCATAGATATATTTTCTTGTTTATTGGGGTAAAACGAGATGATTAAATTAAATTTGATTGCTACTTAAGCGGTTGCAAACTGGGTTTCAATACAAAGTTATTTGTATTTAAAAAAAAACACAAATAACTTTGTATTTTAAAAATAGCGATTCCTACATTCGAAAATGCTGAAAAAAATAAGAAATGATAAATGGTTTCTTATTTTAAGTACTCATAAATAACATTAAACTTCACTAGAAATAGTGTCAATTTATTTATTGTACAAATCCATATACACGTTTCTTTTTTGATTTACATTTTTCAAAATATTTTGATTATAGTCACATATATGTAAATAAATGTATCTAATTTGTGTATTTTATAAAACAGCAATAATATAACATACATACAAATTTTAAAAATATTTTGGACAAGAAAATTTCATATAATCAACTGGGGTATATGGTACTGGACACTTTTTAACTTTTTGTTATTCTTTCTGAATCAAAGAAAGTGCTGGAACCATTGGAGTGTGCTGCTCTTTTCTTAATTTAGATTCATAAATATAGCTTATCGGAAATATAAGTAATAAAGCTTCTTGTTAACACTAATTTTTTGAAATTGTTATTTTTCTGAATGGTCAGTTTTTTTCACGTTGTTTTTAAGATATTTTAAAGTTTTCGGAAAGCGAGCTACTTTTGGGTTAAGGTCGTTTGCACAAGCCCCCCGTTGCTAAACTTAGCAGACCGATAGGATAAATATTTCAACTGTTTATAAAAATGCCAAAGAAATGAGATCAATATGAATAATAATTTTTCACCCGAATTTCTGTCGAACTGTTGGAATTTTTGGCACGTCTATAATATTTTGCACATTGTAATGCCAAATGATTAACTTTTCTTCATTTATCACAATTTGGCAGCTATCCGAGCTGACTGTGGATCTGGCAGAGGAACGTTCCACGGCGCATATTGCCACCGAGCGCCTAGAGGCGGAGACCGGGGAACGTCTGAAACTGGAGAAGGAGCTCAGCGAACACCAGATCAAGGTGAAGAACCTACAGGAGATGAGCGAGAAGCTGGAAATGGAACTGATATGCGCCAAATCCGATTTAAATGGCATCTCCGAGGATGAGGATGCCGAGCACGAAGAGGGCGGAGGTGGTGTTTACAAGCTGAAGTATGAGCGCGTGGCCAGGGAACTGGAGTTTACCAAGCGGCGACTACAGACGCAGCATGAGCACGATCTGGAACAGCTGGTCGGGCTCAAGAAGCAATTGGAGAAGAAGGTGCGTTGTCCAGAGTAAACTCTAGTCAACTAATCCTCGATTTTCCACTACACTTGCAGCTATCCGATGCCTACGAAGAAGTTGAGGAGCAACGTCAAGTTGTGGGCCAATGGAAACGCAAGGCTCAAAAGATGACCAACGAGATGAATGACTTGCGCATGTTGCTCGAGGAGCAAAATGCCCGTAACAACTTGCTGGAAAAGAAGCAGCGCAAATTCGACGCCGAGTGCCAGTCCCTGCAAGATGCATCGCGCCAGGAGCGTCAGGCCAAGGAGCGCTATGGACGCGAGAAAGATGTGCTGCAAGCCGAGAAATTTACGCTCGAACAAACGTTGGCGGTAAGTATATATTTTATATTTAAAACATTTAAATATTTAAAATATAAAAAACCAACTAGCTCTAATATAAGTAAGCGATATGGATTTTGGCGATATTTAGTACAATTCATGCGTGAAAAGTTTTGTTTGGTTCCATCTCTAGTTTCGTTTGCAACATAAATGTTGCTAGCGCATGTTGCTAAACATTTCACAATGTTTACGAGCGCTAAGCAAGCTTGTAGCCAAAGAAAGAAGGAAGAATTTGGTATGCAAGAGGAGGACAGCAAGAAAACGCAAGCAGGCAAGCAAACAAATCGGTTTTATAATCAGCTCTGGCAACAACAAGTGGCAGTGCCAGTTTCAGTGGCAGTGGCACATTCAACATTCTGCGGCAGATACAGATATAGTATACAGTATCTGGAAGAGCTGCCTCTTTGAAAACTTGTTCGGCTCGTTTACCCACGCCGCTAGCCGGCCTAACTGACTGACTGAGAGACTGACAGACAGACAGACAGACCGTCTGCCTGCCTGGGGACTACGTGCACACAATGGCAATTTTCAACTACCTGCCCACACCATATGCATGCGACATGCTCCACACTCCCTGCTGCATTCTCTTTCCAGTGTATTCTAAGAAGGTTTTCCCTCAGTTGCGCTCAGTTGAGTGCGTGTTGAGTTCAGTTGAGTTGTTTTTCTGTGCCTCTTATGCCCTGTACACATTAAAAATGGTTAAAACTGGGTATACTGGCTTAGACTCAATGCTCAGGATCATTAAAAAAATTTAATTCATAGTTCTCTTATGTGCAATATAATATATACTTAATTCAATATTTAGTTAGTTATAAAAGATGCTTCTTTAAACAATAGAATTGAAAAGTATACTTAACAAACTTTTCCAATGTTTGATAAAATTCTAGACATTTTTTATAATACATACATTTTCATGTTTAATATGTGATTTTTGGTAAATTTAAAGCAATATGACCGCAAAGTGAAGTATATGTATGTATGTACATATATGTTTTTATTTTTGACAAGGCCCACTTTCCTATTACAAGTTAGGATCTTTTACAGCACAGAAAATTCGAATATATTTCATTAAATACTTTTAAAAGAATTTGCAAATAGTCTAGAACTAAACACACTTGGTATCTGCTAGTCGGGCATTCTCGACTCGAGAACTCTTGCTGGTTTTTGGGCTCTCATGTTTTTATCGGCCTGTACTGAGGCAGTTGCGCATTGCGTTCTGTGCGCTTGTTTGGTCACACGTTTCTGGCTTTACGCTTTGTGGCTTTCTTCGACGATCGCTGGCGATGAGTGTGATCGGGCCAGTGGTTGCATGGAAGTCGACGCGTGATAAGTGGAGTACTGATACAAGTCGACGCACATCCTCAATAAGCGACCAGTTCCACGAAAAAATATATTAAAAGCAGCAACAACAGGAATTGTAATAATAATCATAATAAGCAGACATTTTCAACTGTGCGGACAAACCGAGCTGTGACCCGTTTATCATCATCATTTCCATTTCCATTTCCATATCCATATGTGCTTGTGAAATTACTCACTCGCCGTCCAAGTAGAGTCATGAGTATAAGCGCCACATGTGCAACTCGGTTGATTCAAGTACGTGCCGGGTAGAATTGGGACACGTTTAGTTTGGCTCTTTATCCGCTGGTTAACTAATTTGTAATTTATTTCTGTTGCGCAGGATACGCGTCTGGATCTGGAGCTGAAGGAGGAGAAGCTGGCGTCGCTGCAGCGTGAGCTGGAGGAGATGACCTTTGGTGGCAGCACCGAGGAGGAATTTGCGCAGCTGCGACGCTCCAAGAACGAAACGGAGCGGCGTGCCAAGGAACAGGAGGAGGAGCTGGACGAAATGGCTGGGCAAATTCAGTTGCTGGAGCAGGCCAAGCTGCGTCTAGAGATGACACTGGAGACGATGCGTAAGGAAGCGCGACGCGAATCCCAACAGCGCGACGAGGAGCTGGAGGAGGTGCGTGGCAATGGATACAAGAAGATCAAAGCACTCGAATGCCAGCTGGAAACGGAGCACGAGGAGCGCACGCTGCTGCTGCGCGAAAAGCACGAGCTGGAGCGACGCCTCTCCTCCATGGAGGATCGCGATCGTGTGGATCGGGATGCCGAAGAGGCACTGAATCAGAAGCTGCGTCGCGATTTGCGCAAGTACAAGGCGCTGCTGAAGGATGCTCAAACGCAACTGGAGCGACTCAAGGCGGACACGCCGGGCAAGACGCTCATCAGACAGCTGCGCAACCAGCTGGAGGACGCGGAATCAGCGCGCACGCTGGCCATGAAGGCGCGACAGACGGCCGAGGCGGAGCTGGCCGAGGTGCAGGCCATGTTCGAGGAGTCGCATAGGGCGCGCAACGATGCCGAGGAGCGAGCAAATGCGGCGCATCGCGATCGCGCCGAACTGCAGGCACAGATCGAGGAGAACGAGGAGGAGCTGGGCGAGCTGATGAAGAAGTACAGTGCCACGGTTAAACAGCTAAATGCCGAACAAATCAATGTATCCGAGTCCGAGTTCAAGCTAACGGAACTCGAAGCGGAGCGCAACAATCTCAAAGAGCAGGTGGCCGAGCTGCAGCACAGGCTCGACAATGTCGAGAATCTGGGAGATCCCTCCATGGCTGTCATGTCGAAGCGGTAAATATAAATTAAAATAAATATAAATGTCTTGGTTTAAATTAAAATTAACTATTTGCAGCTTGGAAATGCGCACCAAGGAGCTGGAGTCGCGCCTGGAACTGGAGCAGGCGACACGTGCACGCCTCGAGGTGCAGGTGAGCCGGCACAAGGAATCGCTGGAGAAGCTGCAAAACGAGGTAACCCAATCGAAGCTGCGCGAAATGCAATCGCAAGATGTGCTCAAAAAGTCTCAAAAGAGTCTGCGCGACATGCGCGAGGAATATCACGCGCTGTCCAGCCGTGAGCAGGAGTCGCTGACGCGTCGCAAGGATTTGGAAAAGAAAATGGAGGTCATGGAATCTGAGGGCACAGCGTTAAAGAACGATTTGCGCTTGGCGCTGCAACGCATTGCGGATCTGCAGCAAGCTATGGAGGAGGAGGGCGAGGAGGAGCTAAGCGAGAGGTAAGCAAGAGTGTAAAAAAAACAGTAACAGTCTAAACTAACAGCTTCATTCTTGTAGTGAGGAGAGCGTCAGCTCGGTGGGCTCCATCAGCGATTTGGAGGAGCGCCTGCGGCCCGTGCATGTGAAGCGCAGCTCACAACAATCGCTAAACGGGCCAACAATAGCGCCCAGCACCACACGCACCCTGGTCTGCGAAAAGGACGACAACAGCCCTAGGTACGCTGATAACGAAGTCAACTCAAACAGCAGGCAGCACAAGCACTAAGCACCGTAGTCGCATTAGCTCGATAATACTTATGCATATGTATAACTATCACTAGTTAGCTACTTAGCTTTTAAGGTCTGTTGCTATTTGCCGGCTTATCTAATTAACATAATTACTTCATACATGCAAACTACAAACTACAAACCATGCCAACCACATCCAAAACTGACCCAAAAAAAAAAATGCCGCCGCCTCCCGCCAACAACACACAAATTGAACCAAAACAAACTCATAAAAACGCAAAAACAAACAAACAAAAAAACAAACCAAAATGCTTTGTAAATATGTTGATGCATATATACACATATGCCAAAACTCATCCCGCCTTCCAAAACGCCCATCCAAAAACGTCGCCCCCCTCTCTGTGGTGTGCGTGCGTATGTGTGTGCGTGTGCGTGTAAACCATTAGTTTTTTCTTATTATAGAATAACAGTGACGTCGCCATCGTCGCCACACATACATAAACTGGCACTGGCGGCTAAAGCCATACCGGACCAAAAGCCGGACACAAAATCTGCAACAACAGCAGCAATGAAAACAACAACAACAGCAACTACAACATCAGTCGCAGCAGCAGCAGCAGCAACATCAACAAGAACTACAACAAAGGTCCTGCAAAATGGACCACAAACCGCTGGCTAAATACCCTAGAAACATCCCTATGCTTGGGAGCTGCAGTTGTTCGTGTTTTCCTTCTACTCTGTAATTTATTAACTAGTTTTGTTTTTTTTTATTTTTATTTGATTACTGTTTAGTTCAATATGTTTAATTATTTATTATCGAAATATAGCTACATACATATATTTAATTAAAATAAACACGAATCGTATGCGCGTTCGTATATGTAATGCAGTAGTTAATTTAATTTGCGCGACAGTCCCTATAAACAACAACAAAAGTGATTAACATGTTTTTTCCTTCTCGAAAAGAAACACTAACGTTTGATATAAACACCTATAGCATATAATCCAATTTCCTATAGCCAACTTAAATGAAATTAGTTAAACGCGTTTCAAAATCATAGACAAGTATGCATAATATGCAACATAATAAATGTTTTACTAAACTAAATTCAATATTTATAAATACATATATTAACATGCCTATGATAAATATTTTACATACAGCTCTCAAGATAAGTACATCCAATATCCAAAATGAAAAAACCGACATTAGCAGCATTTTTCACATAACTCTTAAAGAATCAAGAATATTATATATTGGTATACAGAAATTTTGCAAACTTAAACTATCAGAAAACTCCAAATAAAAACAAAAAATAAAATTATAAAAAAAAGAATAAAACGATAAATAAATATATTGTTATAAAACCCAAATGTTGTGTTGTTAAATGGGGTACAAAATAATTAGCTTAAAAAATGGAAGTTCCAAAACTTGTGGCCTGAGATAAAACTTTTAATGTGTTTTAAACCAAATTTTCAGAGAAAACAAGTAAGATTGCTCTAGTCGGGACCTCCCGACTAGGAGATACCCTGAACCCAGCATTTAACACATACACACAAACTCTCGGCACTAAAT